>PVLA01012596.1:0-43079 GCA_004027455.1 Hydrochoerus hydrochaeris | reverse complement strand
TGGCCCTAAGCCTGGGGCGTTTCCTGCTTGGGGCTGGGGGTGGCTGCCAAAGGTTAGCAAATATATATTCCAGCTTCTAAAAAATAAAGCGGATTCAGATTCACTCACAGACTGGTGTGCAGTGTTTTCTGTCTCTCAATCGCCGACTCCCTGACCACCTTTGGGAAACCCTAGCCCTGCCGCAGCTGGACTCCGGCACCTCCCCAACAGAATCTGTCCTTTCACAATGGGAACTGAACTATTGTCTCAAGTGATGCCCTGGCTCCCAGACCACCCAGAAACTGTCCTGAGATGTCATCAACTAAAGTATGACTTGACAAGAGTCACCTAAGCAGCCAGCGACGCAACTCCCATCCTTTGCCTTTTTTTTTTTATTTAAAGAAAAAACAAAACAGAAAGAGGCTAGAAATAATACATAATTTCAAAAAAGTAAGAAATCACTAGTTGATAATTACATATTTTCCTTTTAGAAGTAGTTGTTCAAGTTACATAAGTAAAGCATACAAAGTGGACATTTAAACAGTGAGACTGCAACCAGTTCTGTTCACCTATCCAACAGAAACGTAGTAATATGGTTATCAGTCTTACACACTTAAACATACATGCAGTTATATCCTTTAGGATACTTTCTTTTCCTCTCTTTTTTACAATAACTATAATCAATTCTCGTAAACTGTTTAGAAATTCTACACATGCAGTGAATCTCTAGATGTGTACCTATCCTTTCTGTATTAGAGGGAAAAACAAATCAAAGCAAGATAACAAAGCAAATTTCTAGAAAAACAAACAAAAAAGTCTTATAGAACCACAATACTAGATGATCTGCAGTAGTTACTATGATGTCTCTTGTTATTTTCAATAGAACTGTCTATATCATCAGGCATAGTATAATTGGATAGAGCCGTACATAAAAAATTAATAAAAACAAAACATTGGAGACATTATATGACTCCAAAAGCAGTTAATAATCCAACTGAAATAGGTATCCTGCTGATTCTTGTTGTCTTCAGAATAGTTGCCTCTACTCTCAGACTTGATACTATCGAGCATAATACCAGATTCGAATAAAATCAGTCAAGACAAAACAGAATAATCAAACTGGTATGGGTATTCTATTGAATCTTGTCATCTTCAGAGTAGTTGCCTCTACTCTCAGACTTGACACTATCAAGCATACAAGATTCACATAAAATCAGTCAAGACAAAACAGCGATCTAACAAACCAGATTCAAATAAGATCACTCATAGTAATACAGTGTAAGTAATACAGGGCATCAGTTTAAGCTAATAGGAAATTAAGGATAGTTACCATAGTATATCCTGCTATTTTTTGGGTAGCTGTCTGTGCTTACAAATCTAGTATGAATAGACAGAATGGAACAGAATAAAATAAAACTAAACAGAATGATAAGAATAATGTGGCTTTTAAATCCTGATATGCTATTAATAATGTCCTCTGCCTTCCTTTTTAGACAGTTCCTCCCCTTTCACATTCTCAGGGTGCTTTGAACATTTCAGGTTCCACTAACTCCTGTAGTTTTTAGATTAGGGGGCAACCTGCTATCTACCTAAGTGGTTCTGAACCTTTTTACCCCTAAGCTTGATCATGAGCTGTATTGCTTTACCTGCTAAAGCCTCAAGGTTTTCCTTCCTGATAGCTGAGTAGTTCTCCACTGCAAAAAAGTGTCATGGGTTTCCAAACTATCTGCAGCTGCTGGATGATCTGTCCCTATTTCTCTCTGGTTCCCTGTCACACAGAGCATTGTTTTCTCACCTTTGACTTTCTGTTCATTAACCCTCTTTCAGGTCGATTGTATTTCCTATTCAGAGCATCTCAATGGACCCTATCTCCTGATCTACTCTGCCTATGTTTCTTTTTGTTAGTGTATCCAGGCCATCTGTGTTAGAGATTACAGCCAATCTTCTCTGCTATACTATTTTTTTGTCATTGTTGTTTACTTTTCTCCTTCATTCCACTGTCTGCCGCTTTCATTGAGGCCTGTCTGCCATTGTTCCTGGAACTCTGATGATTTTTTTCTCTCTGTCTAGAATGTCTTTCAGTATTTTTTGTAGGGTTGGATTTGTGGTCACAAACTCCCCCAATTCCTCTTTGTCATGGAAACATCTTGTTTCTCCATTAATTTTGAGTGATAGTTTTGCTGGGTACATCAATCTGGGTTGGAGGTTATTTTCTTTCAGGGCTTGGAATGCTTCACTCCAAGCTCTTCTTGATTTAATAGTTTGTGTCAAGAAGATTGTTGTGATTTTAATGGGTTTTCCTTTATAGGTGATCTGCTTCTTTTCTCTGACCACTTTTAATATTCTGTTCTTGTGATGAATTTCTGGGATCTTGATTATTATATGTCTGGGTGTAGATCTGTTTTGGTTGTAGCTGGCTGGAGTTCTGTATGCCTCATATATCTGAATATCTTTTCCTTTTCTTATGCTTGGGAAGTTTTTCTTAGTTATTTATGTGAATAGCCTTTTTATTTCATTTATATTTTTCCCTGCTTCTTCACTTGCATTTTTCATTCTTAAGTTATAGATCCTCTTGTCATCTTCTAGCCTTTGTATTGTTACTTCCTGGTTCCTTGTTATTTTTAAGAGATCTTTCCTTTTGCGATCACACATTGAAAATCTATCTTCAAGTTTTGAAAGTCTATCTTTAGTTTCTGTCAAGCAATTTTGCCAGCTTTCAATGGAGTTTTTAATTTCCTGGTAATCTCTTTGAATCTGCTTCATGTATTCTACATTTTGTTTATATTCTTCATCGAAAGTTTCTCTCCTTTTTCTGGGTTCCCCCATTCTTCCATCTGTGTCTTCTTGAGAACTGCTTAGCATTTTGTTTATTAATCTTCTTATATCTTGCTTCACTTGAGTTAGAATTTCAGATTTAAGTTCAGTGATGAGGTCATGGAAATATTTCTTTATGTCAGCTGATGCCATGTCCGATATTGCATGTTTGCTGCCTTCCATCTCTTTTGTATTTACCTCTCCTGGACTTATTTTCCCTGGGTCAGTGGCTGGAGGCTTTTTCTTGTTTCTTTCTCATGTTTCTGGTTTCTTTCAGACAGGTGTATGGTGGAGGTCTCAGATTCTCTCCGTATTGCTCACAGTTTTTCTGAAGTGTACTGGCTAGGGGATTGCTGCCCTCTCCAGTTTGCTGTTGACCTGTGAGGTGCACACAGGGACGATGTGGACTGGCCCCTCTCCTCTGAGTCAGTGAACCAGCAAGTGCCTTCAGCACATTAGTCTGTGCCCTGCAGATGTCACAGGTTAGGACAGTTTCATCCCTGGCTATTGGGTCCTGACCAGGGGCGTGACCCAACCCAAGCAGATCCCACCAGTCTGCTCTGGGCCAGGAGCAGCCAACTGATGCCACTGCAGTTGCTGGTTCAGACCTGTCCTGCCCAGCTCCAATATGTTGTCCAGCTGGTCATCCCTCTGTAGGACCCAATTCCTAGCACTCACCACAGGTTAGTGCAGCTCACCTCGCTGGTTCCACTCCCTGTTGTGATGCCTCCTCTGGCCAAGGGTCTCGAGGTCACCAACCCCCAATCTTGGCAGGACCGTGACCTCAGCTTGATCATGAGTTGCCTGACTCCTAGACATGCCCAGCACATCTCGGGACCAGGTCAGATGGGAGTATGTCCAGTTCCAGCCCTCCGTCCACATTTTTTTTTCTTTTTCTTTCTTTCTCTTTTTCTTCAATTTCTTCCTGGGTCATGAGAATCCCTCTCCTTCCATCTGGTCTTCTCCATGGTGTTAAATTCTAGCATCTGAGTTGTTTTTCTCAGAGAGGCTCTCTACTGTGCTACCTATCAATCCTCCATCTTTTCCTCAAGCTCCCTTGCCTTTTTCCTGTAAAACCCCTGATTCTGTCAGCTCCTCAATGACTGTGCTTCCCAGCATGGCCATAATGATTAAGATCATTTCCTCCCCTTCACACTGTGCTCTCCTTGATGGACATATAGCCCAGCCTAGTCTGCTGGGTCCCTATAAGCTGTGGCTTTTACCAAAACAATACCCTACCTTATCCTTGAATACCAACATATTTTACTGTATTTTCCTTAACATGCCTTCTGAAAAGCAACTCTTTCTGAGTTCAGTGTATTTTTCTATAGTGGATTCCAGTGGTTTCCAGTGAGAAATGCAGAGTAAATGTTTCATAGCTTACCTAAAACTGTGCTATTTTGCCAGTAGTCTTAGGTGCTATTTCACCAAATGGAATTCCAGGCTGAAAGTATCCCTCGACGCTTTAAAAATATTACTGGAAATATCTCCTGTTTTCCTTGTCCCAATCCTGTAATCTCTTAAATTCTGTATCTCTTCAGATTTTCTTTTTTCCCAACCTCTAAAATATTTATAGCTCAGTATTTTTTTTGTCTTGTATACAGCAGGGGAGAGTGGGGCTCACAATATTTTTTTAATTTTGGCAAAATTCTCTCCTGTCTGTGTCGTTCCCTGATGCCCAGGGTTCTTTGTGTCTTCTCTCACCTTCCCACCTACATTTCTAGCTCTCCATGCTTCATGTGTAACTCTAGCTTCCAACTTACTTTCATTTATGTGTAATTAAATTCCTAATCATGGTAACTTTTTAAAAAGAAATTCTATTTATTTCCCTCATTTCAATAATGCTTTAAACATACTCTTTCAGGTTCCTGAGCTGGCAGGAGTTTTGGGGGGAAGTACCACTTGTTCATGTTTGCTAATTGATCCTCATGTGACTGACTGATTAGTTGGTTTTGAGAGAAGGCTGTCCTATGCAATTTGGGCTGCCCTTAAACTCACTATGTAACCAGGAAAACCTTCTTATACCTTATCCTCCCAAGTGCTAAGATTATAGTTGCATCATGACAGCCAGTCTTACTTTTTAAAATATTATTTTATATATTGATGCTGCAGATTCAACCTAGGGCCTTTACATTGAACTACATCCCCAGGTCCCTCACCTTTTTTTTTCCAGACTGTGTCTTGCTAAGTTATTAAGTTGTTCAGGCTAAGCATGAACTTGTGATCCTCCTGCCTCAGCCACTATGCTGGGCCCAACTATCAGAATTCTATATGCTTGGGTTTTCCAAGCAAATGAATGTCTGGGTTTGTTTCTATCAAGTGCCTCATGAACAGGGGTCCATTAGTCCTGAATCAGTTTTACATTAGCTATTTATTTATTTATTTATTGTCTTTTTTGAGACAAGGTGTCACTATGTAGTTCAGACTGCCCTTGAAATCATTATATAGCCCATGTTGGCCTCAAATTTGCAATGATCCTCCTACCTTGACCTCTGGAATGCTGGGATTACAGGCCACCATGCCTGGACACATCAGTTTCTTACCTAACTGCAGGACTCAATGCAGGTAGTATTATTGGAATGGTTTTTAATTTATATTTTATTACTACATGCTTCCAGTACATAATGATAACATTCATTGTGGAGAGTTGATACATGTACCTGACATACATTAATTCTTTTTAAAATTCTTTCTCTCCGTTTATTACTGGAATTTTAAAGCAAAGTTCAAGTTCAGCCTACACTATATTATGAAGCCTTGTTTTCAAAAGCTTAAATAATTAAATAGATAAAAATATAAAGAAATGCAAATATCCTACAATACCTTTTTTGGGGGGTTGTCCTCAGGATGGGAGCCAGGATCTCATTCATTACAGGCAAGTACATTATTACTGCTCTTCACCCATACCCGGAAATGGCCTTTAAAAAGGACAAATAAAATCGTGCTCTGATGCCACTTTAGAAGAGTAATTCTCTGGTGCACATTTTGTTGTTTAGAAGTGTAAAATCTGTGGCAGTTTCACTCAGAAATATCCACTCAGAAGCCTGGACAGGGAGCAGAGACCTGTTCCAGGATGGGCAGAGCAGCTGTGATTATGGAAATGACCCATCCTCACTGTGAGCGGAGGGTTAGTTAGAATACATTCCCTCATAAAGGGTATACAACACAGCCACAAACTCTACAGCAACCCACCCTGCACTGGCAAACTACACCTGTTGATGTAATGTTTTACTGGAACAGGACCATAGCTGGGTTTTTGTTTTTAGTACTGAAGAATGGACTCCAGGGACATGCTGAGCTATACTCCAAGCTTTTTTAAATTTAATTTTGAGATAAGTCTTTGCTAAGTCACAAAATTTCCCAGGCTGTGCTCAAAGTTGAGATCCTCCTGACTCAGCCTCCCAGAGTATTGCTGGGATTACAGGTAGAAGCCACCATGCCCAGCTGGCTATTCATTTGTTGTACTACAAAGTTGAGTCTGAGGGCAGCTCATCTGGGACTTCTTCTGTCTCTTGGGAACTTTTCCTATTCCCCATTCCCCCACTGCTATTCCCCATTCCTTTTCTCCAATAAATGTTCCTACTCTTAAACTCTGCTGTTACTTAGAATTCATTCTTCACCTTCAGGGGACAAGAACTGGGCATATTTGACATCTAGCATTTTCTCTATATCGTCTTGGAGGCTCCACTGAGACACTGGAAGGTGGTAAGAGTTTGCTCTTGTTTCATGGCACCCCTAAAATATTTTGACTGGATTCTGGATTTTGATTCGCTCAGGCAATCAAAGATGTCATCCTTGAATTTTATGCCTTGTCTTTGTCAGCTGCTTAGGTCTTGTCTCTTGTGCATTATCTTTTGTTAAGATGATGATAAATTCTAACTAAGAACATGGAAGGATTATGCTATTTTCTGATGGGGTATTTTATTCCTGTTTTGTACATGGTGTAGTTTGGCCTTGGTTGCTGAGCTTATGAGGGTGCCTTGGTTGATCTGATTGACTTCTTAGACTGCTATAGTTTGTTATTTTATATGGCAGAGCTAAGGAAACATACTAGAGCACCCCCTACTGGGCTTTGATATGAAATGCTGAAAAATGGGTCTTTGAAATTTGGATTATATTTAGGAAATGTACATGCCTATTAATAAATCACAGGACCCTAACTGCCAATTAAAAGACAATAGGGCAGCAGCTGTTCTTAAGTCTTTGAGTACAGGTTTCACTATACAGACCAACTCTCATCCTCCTCTACACTGTAGAGGAAATTTTGAGTCTGTTCTGCCTTAGTTTCCTTTCTGGTCTGATCTTCCACTGGTCTGAGGAGGCAATCTTAGCTCTTTAGATTCTCCATTCTTGCCTTTCCAGGCTGAGAGTGATGACTCATGGGAAGACTGTTTTAATAACTCACTGGGAGTGTAAGGAGAAAAGACTTCTTTTTCTCTGATCTTCTTTCTTTCTTTCTTTCTCTTTTTTGTTTCTTTTTTGAGGCCTGGTTTTACTATGTAGCTCAGGCTGGTCCTGAACTCACTATGTAGGCCAAACTGGCCTTGAACTTGCAGCAATTCTCCTGCCCCAGACACCTGGGACCTGGGATTACAGGTACATGGTACCACATCCAGCCCCTTGATCTTATTTCTGATCTTTTCCTGATACTTTGTACTTTCTTTCTTTCTTTTTTTGAAGCATGTAAGGTTATAGACAGAGGAACCCTAACCTGCACTAACCTTTTCCTCCTACTCAACAACTAAGAACATTGAAGTTAAGCCCATAGAAAATGAGCATTTTCTAACACCAAAGACAAGGATGTCATTGGATTTATTTTATTTTTAAGGAAGTCATTTTAAATGAAGAATGCATATCCCATCTGTAAGTCAGATGAGACATCAGAATTTTGCATATACAGAAGAACATTACATAAAAGCCATGTCCTGGCTTAGTGTTCCAGCCAACAGTGTTCCTTGAGAAACAACCTGACACCCCATGGCAAGAACTGACTTCTGGATGAAACCAGAAGCAGCTATTTCCAAAACACCACACTTCATGGACCAAAACATATTTATCTTAAGGGAAGGTCTCTAACCTTCTCTCCCCTTCTAGGTCTAGTTATCATTTATGTATATAGGGAGAAGAAAATACTTTGATAACAAGTCGTGGACTTTGAAACTTTAATTGTATACTTATAAAACGCTATGTAATAATTTTCAGGGTTTTATACAGGTAAAATTTTTATACATACCTTATAGAACTTTAATAAACTGTGTTCACTCTGCCAGCTACTTAAATCTCTTAGAGCCACTATCACTCATAAAGCAGAGGAAAGATTTCCTCAACACCTGGAGAATCTGCACTGAAGTCAAAGACCAATGGAATGTTGACCAAAAAGGCAGCTGTATTCCTTTACAGAGACAGATTTCTGGTGGCATGGACCAGTAAAAACAGAGAGAAACTGAGTCCTGGCCAGTTCTCAGTGGAACTGGCTCCCACCTTCCTGACTGGTAGCAGAAAAATCTCCACTTTTCTATCATACTTTTCTCTCTCTGGTAATAATTTCTAAACTCCCAAGTTCTCTCCATCTTGCTGGGAGTCACCTTAGAACTACCTTGTCCTTAGAGCATCAGCTTACAACAACCATTTGCCTTTCACAGAGGAAAGCAGCTATCAGAGGTAACAATTTACACTTGTGCCTTGCATATACTAAGATTAATCAAGAGATTTTATCAGCCTTTTTTTTTGCTTTCTTGTGTGCATAGAAGACTAAAATATATGTTTACTAAAGTGTTAGTTGTGATTGCTAGATGATGCATATAAGTTTAACTTTGAGCTTCAGAGATATAAATTTTTTTAAATGTGGCTTTGTTTTGATGCTAAAACCAGTTGCCTAGGTGATTCAGTAGCTAACAAGAATGTCTTGCAGACTACTTTGCCCTATTGTCCAGGGTAAGATTTTTCTGCAAGTCATTTTTACCTGACTATCTCTAGAAGTGATCTCCTATGCAGGCTGACAAGTGGTCCAACTACTTCTGGTTCACACTTTGGTACTTGCCCTCTTTCAAAGACATAGACAGCAATGGTTTAGTGCTAAGCAATGCTTCCTTCTTTAGACATGACTGTTATAGCTGAGATCAATTGTAACTTGTGCTTATATAAAACACCTATAGCAGTAAGCAAATGTACTCCCTGGGAAGATGAAATTATGCTCCAGTGCAAGGATGGATAGCCTAGACAAATTTTGTCTTCTGGTCTCTCCAGATGGAAATCCATCTCCAGATGGAATCCACCTACTCTAGAGTGATAGATGCCTTGAGAGCATAAGAAATCAAATAGAAATTAAGGGGACACTTGATTCTTTCTGCATTTCAGAAATGGGAAATTCCATGTCTAGCACAGGTGCAAAGTGGGGTACACTTATGTAAGCATGACTCAGCACAGAGCCATGTACTATACAAGCTATGACAGTACACAAGATGATAAACCTTGATAATACCCAATATATATAAGCCAAACAATAGAGATGCTTACTTATTATTGTTGCTGATGTCAGCTCTGCATGCTTTCTTTGCTCTGGGGAATTCACCAACTAAAATATTCCTATGGCCCCCAAACCCTGACAAACTTACATACCTATGCCCTGGAACACTAAGCTTTGGCTATTTAAGGGAAAGTTTGGCAGGTCTGTGTATGTATGAACATAAGAAGATGTTTGCAAATAGCACTAGATAAAGCAATGCAGCTTGAAAGGCTCCATGCAGATATAAAAGACTCATTTGTTCCTGTCACCTCCCTCTGCCCTTTCTCAGTCCTGTTTCCCCCATAATTAGCACCTTGGCTCCACCAGTCTTGTCCATCTCCCCTTGCCAGTTTGCCCTATGGGTACAGCCATATCCCTTCTCTGGACTTTGGGGCTCTGACTTGGACTAGGAGGTGCTTGACCTAGTCCAACCCCGGGACTCAGGGCCTCCTGAGTGTGACAGCAGCTTTGCTACCTCCTGCCCACCAGAAAACAGAGTGACAGCAAGGTCTCCTACCTGCCCACAGTAAAACAGTTCCCATTAGCAGCTCCAATGGTGGAAAAGGCCACAAAAAGTGGGACGACCCAAAAGGCTGGATAGAGAACATGGTCACCAAAGGTCTGTCAGGAGAGGAAAACAAATCCTGAGAATCTTCCCCTCCATAATCTCCAAGAGCCACTGGTCCAAATAGACTCCTCCATCTCCCGGACAACTCAGGTCCCCAGCTCATCTCCCTGAGCACAACCTCTGGGACACCTGCTGGAGAGCAGTGGCTGAAAAATTCTTTCCAGTATCTCAGGATTTTTATATTGATGGATTAGTCAACTGTAGCACTGGTGATTGAACCCAGGGCCTTCACACTGAGCTATATCCTCAATCCTTTTTAAATTTTGTATTTTGAGACAGGGTCTTGCTAAGTTGCCCAGGCTGGGGTCAAAATTTTATTCCTCTGTGTGAGTCTCTCAGATTTCCAGGATTATAGACCTATATCACCACTCTGAAGTCTCAGGATTCTCTGCTGGTGACAGGAATCTCAAAAGCTACCATTTCCAGCCGTCACGCTTAGGTATTGCATTATCCTGCCAACACCCTGTGCTCTGGCTTCCTTAAGGCTCACTTAGAGTGACTTTGTTCCCCTCCCCCTTAAGGACTGATGACAGGTGCCCGCAACTTTAACCAAACTATGTCTCCTGCCCTCAGTGAAACCTCATCACCTTGCTGACTGTTGCTAATGCATTTTTTTGTTCTATCCCTACTCCATGAGGCTCCAGCATGTGGAACCTATGTATGTTTTTGGGTCTCTGGTACCCAATACTTTTTTTAAAAATACTGGGGATTGAAGCTAGAGCCTATGCTCTGAGCTATATCTCTAGACATTTTTAATGTTTATATTTTTAACCTTAAAATAGAGTCTCACTAATTCACTACAAATTGCCTAGACTGGACAAGGAATTATGATTGTTCTGTTTCAACCTTCCCGTGTGAGTGTGTGTGTGTGTGTGTATACAATGGTATTGGGAATTAAACCCAGGAGCTTTCTACCACTGAGCTACATCACCAGTCCCTTTTATTTTTATTTTGGGAAAAAGTCTCAATAAGTTGTCCAGGTTGGCCTTGAACTTGTGATCTTCCTGCCTCAGCCTGAAAAGTAGCTGGGATGAGGGGTGTGCATCACCCTGCACAGATTGCCTGATCCAACTCCCTCCTCATTTGGCATCAGTTCCACAAGTCACTATTAGGATTCACTTCTCGCGCATTTCCCTCTCCTTCCTCCTGTCTGTCAAACACCCAGCCCTGGTTCTCCCAGCCCCACCCTCTAGTCCCTGAGCTCTGCCTGCAGCCAGGCAGCTGGGGCTGATGTTGGACAGGAGGAGCCCACCAGCTTTCCCGTCTCCCCTAACCCCAGTCCTCTCACTTTAGCTGAGCCCCTGACCTGTCCTTCTCCCAGTCTCCTCCTGCCTCCTCCCAAGGCCACAGTCCCTTCCACACTCACCACGACCACTGCCTGGGACTGCAGGAGTTCTGTCAGGGTCATCACAGTGAAGTAGGAGACATTCATGAGGATGTAGCACACTGTCACCAGAGGGATCCCGATGATGATAGCCAGAGGCAGGTTTCTGAGAGAGACAGTGACAGGGAACTGGGTTAGACCAGAGGGTCTGTGTCCTCCTCATCCTGTCTTCTTCCCTCCCCACCATTCCCCCTTCTCGGTGTGGTGGCCCAGGCTGAGATGTAGCAGAGCCCAGCAACAACGAGAGATTTTCCAGTGAGAAGATTCCCTCCTGGGTCCTAGGGCAGTAGAATCAAATGGTTTCAAGCAGAGGAAGTGGGGGATAAAGGAAGTTAGAGCTCTTCCTTCCCCCTAGTGACCATTCCACTGCCCCCAACACAGCCAAACCCTACGCATGGGTGGATGACGAGCTTAGAAGGAGCCATTCTCTCCCATGGTAGAGCACTTGCCTTGCATAGAAGAAGCCCTGTGTTGGAAGAATGAAAAATTCACTGGTTGAAATGGAATTGTGAGATAATAGGTGATGGCACCTCTACTTTTGCCTGGGATAGGTGACATATGCTTTTGGATCTGTTGTCTCCTGCCTGGCTCAGATTTGTTACCTGTAAGGGTTTCTGAGTTCTTCTGTGATGTAATTGAGTTGATTCCTGAAAAAATAAAAGGAACAAGGGTGACACGTGACTTGAATTTCTAGGGTAAGATTGTGAAAAACACAATTTTAAATATTGGCTTCATTTAAGATTGCCCATTGCAGGAAGCAGCAGCACCCTGGGAGTCCATCAGGAAGCAGTGCCTGGGAGGGAGAAAAGCCTGGCTGATTCGGGAGAATGCAGACTAAAATGTCAGCAACTGAAGTAAAGAAAGAACTTACTGCTTCTATTGTTTGTTTGACTTTGCAGACCAAAAGTCAGTGGTCGGAGCATCTATTTAGAGGATAACAATATGCAATATAGTAATTGTCATGGACTTCCTACCTTCTTGTTTTTGCCAATATTGTTCTCATTGTTTTGTTTTGTTTCATTTTATCATTTTGTTTTATTCTCTTTAACATAAAAATAAAATAAAATGCAGAGGAAAAAAAAAAAGATTGCCCACTGCTGAGCATGGTGGCACATGCCTATAATCCCTGCACTCTGGGAGGCTGAGGTAGGAGGACTGCAAGTTTGAGCTCATCTTGGACAAGTTAGTGATTTAGCAAAACCCTATCTCAAAATAACAAAAACAGAAGAGTTGTGGTGGGGGGGGTAGCTCAGTTGGAAGGCCTTGGGTTCAATTCCCAGAACCACAGAGAGAAAGACAGAGAGAGACAGAGACAGAGAGAGAAGTGAATGTTTCCAGGAGCAGTGCATTACCAGAATGCTTTAGCAAAATGGGAAACTTTTTCTGCAAATGGGATGAAAACTAAAACTCCTCAGGAAAGCCTAGCATCAGAATGCTCATGCTTCTTCCTCAAAACATAAGCAAAGGACCCAGCAACCTCCAGGTCTCAACAGAAGTGCCATCCATTGAACATTCCTGGCTGTGTCAAGGCCTTGGCTGGTGTGGTTAGATGTAATTCTGCTGATCCAAACTTGCCTGGCAAGAATTTTGCTCAGGACCTCAGCACTGGCTGCTCACTAGGTGTGGTCATCAGCCAGCACCACATTCAGGGAAAAGAGTGGGTGTCTTGGTCTCAATGGGGGCCCAGGACAACAGAAATGACAGAAGCCAGAGCCAAGTGTGATGGTGCTCAATCCCAGCACTGTGGGAAGCTGAGACAGGAGGCTCACAAGTTCAAATCCAATCAGGACAATTTATCAACATAGAGTCTGCCTCAATATAAGAATTTCAGAAGCATGGGGATACAAAGACCCTGAGTTCAGTCCCTGTACCAGAAAAAGTAATGGGAGAGATATGTAAAGGTGAATTTTCCCAGAAAGAAGTCTGTGTTTTTCTCAGCAGGTGAAATCAGTGTTGCCTGTGGAGGAATAGGAGTCTGCAGACAAGCAAACAGAACAAGGTTCTCCTTAGGTCTTCTAGCTAATTCTGACTAGAAGGAGTTCAAAACAAATTTTACTAGACTGACTCCACTGGGAAGCAAGCTAAAGACAGGTAGCAAAAGAGAAAAAAAGAAAAACACGGATAATGAATGGAACCAAACACCACTGGACTTGCACCAAATGACCAGAAAAAGAACTGACAGGCAGGACAAAGAGAGAAGGCCAGGTACACAAATGATAAGCTGCCCCACCACCAGTAAAATACAGGAGCAAAACACTAAGGACTGACTTTCAGGCCCCATGTACTCACACCTATGCACTAACATGTGCACGGATATGCATGCATACTCACTCCAAGTCGCTACATTATTCACTCCAGGGTCATTATAGAGTACGAAAGATCCACAGGACCCCTACTAACACTAAGATAACCAAGAGTGAGGCAACTGTCTACCTGCACCAAAGATAAGGCCTTAAAAGATGGCGGAGCTCAAGGGAACAGACAGAAAGAATCTGCACATAGAACAGGAAGAACTTAGGTCAGGCAGAGGGCGTGAAAGCCAGTGCCGCGATGGAAGTTCTGGCTGAGGGGGCGACGCTCTCGCTGCCCCCCATAAAAGCAGTGGGAACTGAGGACCCCGGGTCCTCTGTCTTTCCACAACCCCTCCCTGGTTCTTCCTACCAGGGTAGCTGTTCGTCATCTCCTTTCTTCTCCCCTCCTTTTCTTCCTTAGAAATAAAGTGTCTTTCTCTCATTATACTTCATCCCTCTGATTTTTCATCTGGGCTGAGTTACAAGCCCAGTGGGCAGCTTGGCCAGCAGAGAAGCAGTGCTCATCTCACAGATGTCACATTTTGGTTCCCTGACCAGGAGCCAGACATGACACCTAAAGAGCACAGACTTGGGACACCTCAGGGTCCCCCATTACCATCCATCATATGCCCAGAGTCCATTGTAAAACACCAGGCTGATGCCACCCACAGATGCTGGTGTACCCACAAAGGAATTTTCAAAATTTTTTGTATTTCCTGCAATTAAATCAGACAATGAAGTGTTAGCTAGTGTCAGCTGAGCAATTTCAACTCCCCACTGTGTTCCCTGAAACCCAGAGTAGGATGCACATGGAGGAGCTGGCAGCTGAGTCTTGCTGCAGAGTTCCCACCAGACTCACACACAGGTGGGGTGTGCGTTTTCTTGGGTTTGTCTCCTCCCCCATCTTTCCCTTCTGTGTGTTCCAGGAGGCTGTAAGGAGGGCATGGGCTGAAGTTTGTTTCAGCAAAAGCAGACAAGAATGCAAAGTGAAGCTCAGCCAGGGCTGCTACAGGCCGGTGCACCTGGGTGCGGATTATGGACTCCCAAAGAGAAGATCAGCTCAGGTTCTAGAAGGGTGCAGGCTGAAATCCTTTGGGGAGAATTTGCTCAGCCCCAGGAAGAAAAATCAGTCACTGCTATTATTTGGGCCACAGGAAGCAGTCTGTGTGTCTTTTCCAAAGCTCAGGGACTTGTTTTACTCATGGCCTATCTGCTTCCCAGCCTCCTGGCTCCTGTGCCAGGTGGCTCTCTGCTAATCCTTGGCTGTGACTTGCTTGAAACTCATCCTGGCTCCATCATCTGGCATTTTTGTTTACAAAAGTAGATAATTGTTTAAAACATACTGGAATATACTTACTGGACTCAATTCAAAGCAGGGATGGTTTTTTATAATTCCTTCCCAAATTTAAGTCCCCGGGGGCACACCTGATCTTCAGTATGGGCACAGTGCTTTCCCATTGGAGGATGCAAGGAATAAAACAAAACAATTGCTGAGGAAAACCAGTCCAACATGATCACATCCTCAATCGCTCACATCCTCAATTGCTCCAAATGTAATATCTGTGCAGGTCTGGCCACCCAGCCAAGAGAGCAGTGGGCTCCCCATCACTGGGGCATACTTACCTTTCTCCTTGACCTTCGGGAGCCAGAGGAGCTGCCAGCCTAGCTGCCTGCCTGTGAATGTGGACCAGTCCAAGAATGACCATAGCATAGGAGTGGAGAAAGCCAAAGTTACATAGGTTAGCAAAGGTAGTTATTAAACCTCCCCACCCCACCACCACCTCCTTTTCCTAAGCAGTGAAATTTAGATAGACCACACCAAAAAGGGAGGGTCAAGCAAACCAGTTTCTCTCCAAAAATGTTTTTGTATATATGTGTTTTCATCAATTAAAAAAAAAAAAAGATTCTCCCAGATCAGCTCCATGGCCTAAAAGAAAATCTCTGCAGAGTAGAAATGCTGCTTGCTTCCATCTTCTGGAATCAGGGGAGATAAACTTTGGAACCAACTCATTCATTATATTAATGAGCTGTGTTTGCAACTCAAGGCAGCAGCAGAATGGTATATGGTATATAGATAATTTGACAGCTCTTTTCCACCCCCTGAAGGAATTTCCTCATAGAAGAGCAGTAAGTAATCCAAATATTGAATATTGTAATCCAAATATTCTCCATTTTAGCCCAAATATTTTAATCTCTTTTTTCAGTCCTCCTCACAATCTTGAAAGTTATATTTGTAATCCCATTGAAACATTTTTGGAATCCCAGCAAGATAATTCCAATTAGCAAAGAAACAATCCAAGAGGAAAAGATAAGAATCATAAATATATATGCAGCAAATCCCAGCATACCCAACTATATAAGACAAATATTAATGGATATGAAAAATCAGATAACCACTAATACAATTGTAATGGAAGAACTCCAAACCTCACAAAGAGATCAACTGGGCAAAAAAATCAACAAAGAAATATCAGAGCTGCACTAAGCCCTTGAACAAATGAACTTAGTAGCTATCTGTAGAGTGCTGCACTCAACAACAGAATGCACATTCTTCTCAACTGCACATGGGACTTTCTCCAAAACAGACCACACATTAGCTCACAGGACATGCTTAAGTAAATGTAAAGGAATTGAAATTATCCCATGCATCTTACCAGATCACAATGCAATGAAATTGGAAATCAATTGCAAAATAAACCAAAAAAACTCCATAAACACATGGATATTAAATAATACCCTCTTAAACAAACAATGGGTCACAGGTGAAATTAAAGAAAAAGATTAGATAGTTAAACAATAACACCAATATGACATACTGGAACTTATATAACACAATGAAAGCAGTTCCAGAAAGGAAATTTATACCACTGAATTCTTACATTAGAAAACAAATCAGAAAATGTATTTGAGTGAGCTCAAATAAATAACCTAACATTGGACTGCAAGCTTCTAGAAAAAGAGGAGCATTAAACTCAAAGTGCAAACAATGGGGGAAATTATAAAGATCAGAGCAAAAACTAATGAAATTGATACTAAGAAAATACAAAGAATCTATGAATTGGGGCTGGAGGTTTTAGCTCAGTGGCACAAGAGCCTGCCTGGCAAGCATGAGGTTATGAGTTCAATCCCCGGTTCCAAATAAAAAAAAAAGGAATCAATGAATTGAAGAGTTGGTTCTTTGAAAGATTAATAAAGTAAAATAGACAAAACTCAGCCAACCTTGTCAAAAAGAAGAAAAGAAAAAGACTCAAATCCACTCAATTTGGGCTGGGGATTTAGCTCAGTGGCTTAAGTGCCTACCTGGCAAGCATAAGGTCATGAGTTCAATCCCTGGTACAAAAAAAACCCCACTCAATTAGGAAAGAAAAAGGTGAAATCACAGTGGATCCTGCAGAAATCCAGAAGATCATCAATACCTATTTTGAGAACCTGTACTCTAAGATGGAAAACTCAAAAGAAATGAAGATTCCTAGATACATAAGAATTATAAAAGCTGAGTCAAGAAGATATAAAAATTCTCAATAACCCAATTTCAGTCAATAAAATAGATGTAATAATGTTTAAAAACTACCAAGAAAGAAAACCCCAGGTCCTGACAGATTCACTGCTGAATTCTGCAAGAACTTGAGACAAGATCTAATGACACTACTACTCACACTCTTCAATGAAATTGAAAGGGAGGCTATACTCCCACACTCATTCCTGGAAGGAAGCATTATCCTGATACCAAAACCAGAGGATATAACCAAAAAACAAAAGTGCAGGCCAATCTCTTTAATGAACACAGACATAAAAATTCTCAAAAAGTTACTGGCAAACAGAACTCTGAATCATCAAGAAGATTATACACCATGACCAAGTAGGATTCATCCCATGGATCCAGCGATGGTTCAACATACACAAATCAATAAATAAAATACACCACACATTAATATAACCAAGGACAAAAACCACATGATCATCTCAATAGATGCAGAAAAATCATTTGACAAAATCCAACATCTGTTCATGATAAAACAAAAAAACCTATGGAAAATTAGAATAGATGGTCTTTATTGCAATCCGATAAAAGCCATCTGACAAACCAACAGCCAACAGCACCTTAATTGTCCAAAACAAAACTTTTACCCTAAAATCAGGAACAAAGACAAAGATGTCCACTATCACTGCTCCTGTTCAGTACAGTTCTAGAAACATTAGCCAGAGCAATTAGACTAGGTGAATTTTGACTTCAACAAATTGTACAGTAGCTAATGTTCAGTCTTATTCCCCCAATTAATACAAGCATTTCTAGGGAGGGGAGTAGATAGGTCTGTGGTTTTGCTAATGCACCTCACAGATTGCAGAGAACAATCAGTTTTGCCATGATTAAAGTCCTAAAAATATCATCTCTCAAACTGAAGCTCATTGAAGAAAATAATATACATTGTTTTATTATAGTGATTATTCTTACTTAGAGCAATAATTAAATATTGCAAGAAAAAAGAAAGATGTGATTTCACTATGTTGCCCAGACTTGTGCCAAACTCCTGGTTTAAGTGATCTTCCTGCCTCAGCCACTCAAGTAGCTGCAATCATTGGTGTTTGTCACTGCAACCTGCAGTGGATAACTAAAGGATCCAGGGTACAGTACAGCCAGCCAGACCTGCAACCACACCCACTGGGCATGAGACCCCTCTCCAGGCCCAAGGCTCTGGGTCTGTAAAATGGCACCAGAAAAGGTACCCCCTCATGGGCCCATGTGGATGGCTGAAGATGACACTTGGAACCTGGGAGTTCTGGGCATGCAGAGGAGTCCCCCTGCATCTGGCACCTTGCCCTGTTCCAAGCCTGGGCAGAGAATCCTTCATCAAGGTCAGAAATCTCTACTGTGGTTCATCTTTGGTCCACAGAGAACTTTTTAAAATGCTGTTTGAAGCAGGGTCTTGATAATCTTCTCAGGCTGGCCTCAAACTCAAAATCCTCCTGCCTTCATCTCATGAGTAGCTAAATTACAGGCTACCGATGGTGACCATTTCTTGTTTCTCAATCCACTGCCACTTTCACTTTACAGAGTAGTCAACCAAATATAAGGTAGTTTTCAATGGAACATAATACAGATTTGGTTTTTAAAATAAAAGTTTTCCCACTTGTTATGGTTTGTGTCTGGATGTCCCCTCAAAGCCTCATGTAATTGAGAAATGTGGGGTTTTGGAGGTGGTTGAATGTAGAGTTTACGATTGATTCATTGTCTAGTTCTGGGATTGGGAGTGCGAATGTTACACCCATCCTGGAGGTGAGTAGCCTACTTACAATTTAAGGGAGAAAAGAAGCTTGCACTTCCCATTATTGCTTTTGTTGCTTTTGCTATGTTCTGCTGCCTTGAACTCACTCTTGTGACACGCCATCTCCTGCCTTGGAGCCAGCTGGCTATGGACTGAAACCTCCACAAAATGTGAGCTAAATAAACCTTTCCTTCCTTTATTTTGAGCCTCAGGTATTTTGTCTCAGCAATGAGAGAAAACTAGAAACAATTGTTCTTCAAGATCTTTATAAAGCTCGCTGTGTATCCAGCTCTTCTACTTCATGGTGCAGTTTCACCTCCTTACAGTCAATTACTTCTCACTGTCAATTCCCCAGGAAGCTTCCTAAACTCCACTATTAATTGTGTGTACATGTGGGGTGGGGGTACTGGGGATTGAAGCTAGAGCCTTTGCAGCCTTTGCTCTTTTTTATTTTGAGACCGGGACTTGCTAAGTTGCCCGGGCTGGGTTTGAATTTTTGATCATCCTGCCTTAGTCCCATAGAACGCTCAGATTACAGATGTGCACCACATACCTGGTTTAGGTTTTACTTTTTAAAGGTCCTGTCACTTCCTTATATGGCCGCCACAAAGACCAAGACATTAACTTTGAACACACTGAAACTGTATGCAAACCATAGCAAGACCAGCCTTCAGGTTTTTTTAACTTTTCTTCATTTAACTTCATGGGTCTCAGGTTCCATCTTCTTGCCACTGACAACAGTGTGGGCTTTGCGGGACCCAAAATTCACTTACCTATCTGAATTCCAAAGAGAAGCACTTGGGAAAGTCCATGTCAAGAAATTACAAGGAATCATCATAAAACAATTAGCAAGGAAAGCAAGATTTCAAAGTCTTATGTGGGAACCATCTATATTTATATACTTAGGAATATCAGAGTGCTGTAATTTTGCTTTGAAACTGTGTCCATTAACTCATTTCCTTTTCTTCCTTCCTTTCCTTCACTTCTTCCCTCCATTTCCTCCAAACTACAACTGTTCTTTCCCTCCCCTCCAACACCACCACCATAAAATAAGGCAAAACCCAGAAAAGTACTCCATTCATGCTACCCAGCTACTCAGGAGACTGAGACAGGAAGATTATAAATTTGAGGCCAACCTGGGCAACTTAAAAGAAAAACTATTTTAAAAGATTAAGAGTGCAGCTTAATCATAGTGTGCTTGCCTAGCATTTGCAGAGCCCTGGTTTCAATCCTGAATTCTATGGAAGATTTTTCTTTTTAATGGCAAACCCAGCCCTGGGAAGCAGGGACAGGTTTTCCACCTTCCAATGGCTTCCCTGGACTCACTGCCCCTAAGAAACCCAAGAGGCCTCATGTCCTGACTGCCAGGGACTCTGACTACTAGCACTAGCTGCTAGGTCAAGGGTGGGTGGTGGGTCATCATTTATGCTGCTGGCAGGGCCCAGGGAGGATGCACCCGGACCACCCACACTGTGACTGCACCTTTCATCCCAGCAGAAGCACAGGTGGATGGCTGCCCAGGTGCTGGGCCACCTGAGCTCTAGGGGCCAAGCACTAGGATGATTTTTTCCCGTCTCCTTCCTCAGAGAGCCATTACTGATGACCCTCAGTGTTGATGAGGATATGGAGGAACCGGAACTCTCAGTGCTTGCTGGTGGGAGTGCAAAATGGGACTAACAGCAAATAGGCCTGGCAATTTCTTCTCTGAGGTGAGACGATAGCTAAGTGGACCATAGTCCACTGTCCAGTTAGGATTAGGGTTAGCATTAGAGCTAGGGTTCAGGTGAGCAGTTTCTTTGTTTGAGGTGAGGTGATACTGAGACAGCTAAGAAACCTTGTCCTTGGCCTTTCTTGCTGTGACAGCCAGAGAGGGACGCAGTTTGGCCATGTCACACCCCTCCTTCTCTTCAATTCCCTTTGCTTCCTTTCTGTCCCCTTACACTCCCTGCTCCCTCCAACTCTTATCCCCCTTCCCATTTGGAAAAAGCTTTATTTCCACTTCTTCAATTCTCTTTGCTTTAATCCCTTTTCCCTTCCCTCTCTCATCCCCCTTCACACTTGAAAAAGATCTCCTGGGCCACGGTATAGCTCAGTGACGCAAGTGCCTGCCTGGCAAGTGCGGGGTCATGAGTTTGATCCCTGGTACCAATAAAAAAAAAAAAAAAAAGATCTCCCTACTTCCCATTATCTAACCTTTATCTCAGTCAACATTCATGTTTTGGGATTTCTCACATGAGGAAATCACACAATATTTCAACTCACGTGTCTTATTTATTTCACTTGTTTCTAGATGCATTCATTTACCTACAAATGCCTTGAGGTTTTCCTTCTCTATGGCATCAACAAATTGTGTATAAATATTAACAAATGAGATCCTATCAAAGTACAAAGCTTCTGCACAGCAAAGGAAACAACCAACAGAGTGCAGAGATAACCTACAGAATGCAAAAATTTTTTGCCCCTATTCCTTGGACAGATGGCTAACATCCAGAACACACAAAGCCTGAGGCAGGAGGCTTGCTGTGAGTTCAAGATCAGCCTGAGCTACACAAAAAGACCCTCTCTCAAAAAAAAAAAAAAAAGAAAAAAAAGAAAGAAAAGAAAAGAGAAAGAAAAGAAAAAATGCAAAAATTTAAATCTCTCAAAATGAAAGATTCAATCAAAAAATATGTATCCAAAATAAACACAGTACAGATGGCCAACAAATACATGAAAAAATGATCAACATTGCTGGCTATTACAGAATTTCAAAAAGAAAGAATGACTATCATCAAGAAATCAAATAATAGCAAATGCTGGTGGCAAGGTTGTGGGGGAAAAGAAACTCTACTAGCTTGTAAACTAGTATACTCACTACAGAGATCAGTATGGAGAGTTCTCAAAAATCTAAAAACAGAAATTCCACTAGACCCAGCTATTCCCCTTCTAGTATCTTCCCGAAAGAGTTAAAGACATTGTGTTCCAGCCATAGGTCCACACCCACCTGTAAGAGATAAACAATTTGTCCATATTTCATTAACCACCCTAAGAAGCCCTTAGACTTATCTTGGTCAACTGTCAGTCATGGACACTCAGGCTGTAAAGATTCACACCAGAGATAAGATTCTGGGGTTAGGTAAAGGTAATTGCTAAATAAGTTTTCCCCAACCCTGGGAAGACAAAAGGCTGAAAGTAACTACAAAGAGAGATAGAGTGGGAAAGAGAAAAGAAAGGGCTGAGAGGAGGGAGCAATACGTGCAGGCCGAGAGAGTCTGCTCAGGATGACTGTGAACCCTGGGTGCGGCCTTGGGGGACCAAAGCCGAGTCCCACGAGGTAGAAATAAAGGCAGAGCTTCTCACCTGGGGGTTGCCTGTCTGTGCACATGGCACCACTCTTGCAAGAATGTGGGCCAGGGATTTAGCTCACTGGCTCAAGTGCTTTCTGGTAAGTGCAAAGTCGTGAGTTTGATCCCCAGGACCAAGAAACAGTGTGGATTAAAGCCTCTCTTTCACTGCCCCTGGAATCCAGTGTTTGGGAGTGTGGACAGTGAACTCATTTCTTACACTGTGCTTATAGCAGCACAGTTCATAATAGCTACATGTCCCACAACCACTGAATGGATAAACAAAGTCTAGTATTTATCCACCAGCCTTAAGGTTATCTTGTGGCCACACTCTGGCGGCTGCACTGAATTTACCCTGATTATAACCCAACCCTAGAGGTCAGCTTGGCCAGCAGCTCAGGTGTCCTCCCCCCACTCCCACTGCCCTAGACACTGATGCAGCCCCTGGACAACTGTCAGGAAAACCATCCCTACACCGCAGATAGAAGGGAGGGATCCATCCCATCACTCACATCTGACATCTCCAGACTCTAATAAGCCAGGATGAGCCCAGCTGGCCCTCCCAGAAAGTCCAGATTTTAGCCTATTTCCATGGAGATGTAGCAGCTATCAGATAAGCAGCTGTGTCTCCCCATGCTCTCCTGCACTGCTGTCCTGACAGCTTCAGCCGTGTTGGACGCCCCACACCACCCCAGGAGGCAGCTACCTAACTGCAGCCACCGTGAGTTTAAACCTAGCACTACAGCTGAATTTGGACCCTAAGTAAGCTTGAATCAGAAGACTTGAACTTAGACCAATTTGGAGCAGAGTAGTCTTAAATTTGGACCAATCACAGGCTTGAATTTGAAGCTATCAGCAAGCCTGCTGCTTCTGTATAAGCAAGACTCCTCTCAGACCTCCCAGGTTGGTCCTGAGGGTGCTCACCCTATGTTCTGCACTGACCCTGCCTGTGCTGCAACACCAGCCTATTCAAATGTACCCTCACTCCCCTGGTCCTGTAAATCTACTTGGGATCCTGGGTAGTGTGGGCACAGTGGTTGCTTTTTAGAGCTATCAATATTGAGGGTAAATACTATGGGCTGATGGCCCTGAAGAGCTTCAGAGAGCAACAGCAGATTGGCAAGGACTGGTGAACATGGTAGTTACTGGAGGCAGTGATGGCAGCAGCTGAGTCTAATGGCAGTGACTGGCAACCCAGAGTCAGGACCCAGAGCCACTAGCTGAGCTCTTCTTTGCAAGGTAGCAATTTCTCTCCAAAGGGAACAGGATCCTGAACTGACTGGCAACACTGTTTCATCTGATCTCAGCAGGGAGTGCACTTGGGGATAAGGGAAGCTCCTAGCAGCTCCCACCCTTCCCTGGGCCTCACCTGCTCCCCCAACAAGTCCTGGTTCCCCAGGGCTGCTTTGAAATAATGCCAAAGCTGGCAGGGTTCCCTGCAGTTCCTGGATCATGTTTAATAGCTGTTGACTTTGGTGGTGTCAACCTGATCAGGAACTTTCTGGTGCCTTTTAACACTTTGCTGGGACCAAGAAAGAGCTGCAGTTTCCAGCTCAGATTGGATGCCTGGTTGATGAAACCTGCTGAGTCCTCTCCCAGCAGCCCCAGCTCCCCTGGCGCCAGGGTGGCCTCATTTCCCACTCAGCCCCCAGCCAGAGGCC
The DNA here is from genome assembly GCA_004027455.1 of Hydrochoerus hydrochaeris. NCBI lineage: Eukaryota > Metazoa > Chordata > Mammalia > Rodentia > Hydrochaeridae > Hydrochoerus > Hydrochoerus hydrochaeris. Next base: position 19,230 of record PVLA01012596.1, on the reverse strand, counting down.
TGGGTGCACCTGAGACCACCATCTGCCCCCAAGGGCCCTCCCTCTATGCCCTTCTCCAAGCCCCAAGCCCTGTTCATTCTGAAAGCTGGGGATACCAAGTCCTCCTCAAACACCTCATCACTTGTCCTCTCTTGGAAACCCCCAAGTTCTCGCCCCTCTGTGGCCTCGTCCTCCTTTGTATGCTGGCCTCGCTGCTATCACCCACCTCCTAGAGTGGCTAGCAGGAAGCCAGCAGTGACCGAGTGCAGCTCGGCCCTTACCTCTGCCCTGGTTACGGTGTGGTCCAGGCGCCTCCAAACTTGCAAAGCATGTCTAAAATGTGTAGTAAACTTACAGTGGAAATGTAAGGATGTTCACTTCTCAACAAATAAAATGCTCTGTAAAGGAGGGGAAAAAAAAGAGGGGGCTGTCCACAGTGGTTCTCTACAATGATGCTGTCCTCCTGACAGTCCACCCAGAGCATGGGACATCTTGGTGGACATTTGGTTAAATTCCTTTGAAATAATATCAAAGTCACTTGCCAAGCCATCTCCTTGGGAGACATTACACAGTTTTACATCCTGCTGTGTGTTCCTATCCTTTGTAAAATAAACTAGAATTAGGATGGGTTAACTCTTGAACAGGCTTAATAAATACATAAAAGAAATTTGCTTTTCTATCTCATCTTTCCATCTAGTAAGCAAAGATTGCATGTGTAACTTCTGCACTGCACAGGGGGCAACTTCACACCTAAAGCGACACAGCACTCAGTCAGATGGGGGAGGCAAGTGCCTGACGGGATGTCCCAGGAGCCACCCCACCTGTGATTTGCAGCTCTGCCTGGTGTCCACAAGTTATTCTGACAGGCCTGGCAGCATCTACCCACACAGAGGGCAGAGTGGAACAGAGCCATGGCTCCTGCTGTCTTCCTGGTGGCAGCAGTGGAGACCCCAGCTGGGCACTCAGAGCCAGGGCTGGGAGCCACGTGGCTGCAGAATAAATTACCTTCCCAGGGGAACAGAGAAGGGCTAGGACAAGAGAGTAGAGCAAATTCTGTACAATTGCCTGGGACACTCAGTGTAAGCAAACACTGCCCAGGCCCAGTGGACAGCTGCTGCATGCCCATAATCACAGCACTCGGCAGGCTGAGGCAGGAGGATCCGCAGTTCAACTTGCCTGGGAAACTTAGTGAGACAATAAAAACATAAGTAAAAAGGCCTGGGGATATGGTTCTCAGGGCAGATCGCCTGGGTTCAATCCTCAAACAATAATGCAAAAAAAAAAAAAAAAAAAGTTAAATTTTTAAAAACAAAGGGAATTGTAAAGACACAATTAGGCCTCAGTGATGGTTTATTTCTTCCTGGTGCTGCAGTGCTGGGTAGGCTTTTGAAGCTGCCCTCGATGCTGCCCCTTCTCCCGGGGCAAGGGCCACCCTCCCTAGACCTTCAGGCCCATGGGCCTAAGCCGCAGGCTCCCGCAGGCTCTGGTGGGCAGTGGCAGGGGGCTTTGGGTCACAGCTGTTGACGCTGCAGCCATCCAGCAGGTCTCTCTGCAAGGCGTCTGGGAGGCCGAGGTCCTCTGCTTGCCTGGTGTCCTCCTGCACACCAGCTCTCTGCAGGGTGGCCTGGAGCAGCGCTTTCATCCTTCGGTTTTCCTTGGAGGCAGCCTGCCAAACAACTTCAAGCTCGCCTTCCATTTCTCTGAGAGCAATAAAAAAAACAAGGAAAAGCTTACAACAGCATGATTCAGAACACACTCGCAGAGTCCTGAGAATCCTAAAACAGCAAGCACTCGAGAAAGACTGTAACGTACAGAACAGAGCCCGCTGTGCTTCTGCCTTGGAGCAGGGACTGGATGTTGAATGAAGCACCCAGGGCCCCTGGAGATAGAAGAAAGAACAAAGGCACAGGCTGCTGGGGGCCGGAGGAGCTCAGCAACCTAAGTGCCTTCCTGGAGGTGTGAGGTTGTGAGTTCAATCTCCAGTACCAAAACACAAACAAACAAACAACAAAAAACCCAAAGGCACAGGCTGCAAAAATGTTTTCTTACTTAGAGCCAGGCATGGAGGGAGGTACACACTTGTAATTCCAGCACTCTCAAAGGCAGAGGCAGGAGGATCACATGTTCAAGCCCTGCCATGGCAACTTAGTGTCTCAAAGAGACTCTGCCCCCCACCCAAAAAAACGGGGAGTGAACTTATTTTACCCCTCTAATGTCTGTCATTGTGATTTTGGCATCAAGACTCATGTCCTCTATATCCTAAGAATAAGCATATATACATAGTAAAACAGAGTAACTGCAGGGCTGATCCAAGCCAGTTGGACACCACAGCAAGATGGCCTGACAGCAGCTACCACCTCACAGGGCCATGAGTCCCTGGAGTGTGGGGGAGAAGCACAAGCCTCTGCCCAGGGGGAGGAGCAGGCCCAGGAGAGCATGCATGGAAGGACTTGCTTCTCCTAGATGCTGCCAGATGGGTCTGGAAAATGCTAGAAAATGGACTGGAGGGTGGACTTAGTGCTACTGTTTAAGACTAAGGGTGTCCAGGTTGACTGGTTCACAGGCACTTTTCTCATGAGATGCTGCTTCCTTTGAAGGCTCATGATACCCACTGAGAGTCGGCATCCATGGAAAACATTAAGTAAAATAAGTCAGACAGAGGGGAAAAAAACCTCTCACGTGATCTCATAGGTGAAAGCCAAAAAAGGTGCTGTCATAGAAACGAGACTTTAAGACAGAGTCTCACTATGTTACTAAATTGTCCAAGCTGGGCTCAAATTTGTAATCCTTCTGCCTCAGCCTCCCAGAATGCTGGGATTATAGACATGTGCCACCATACCTGGCTCAAAATTATAGTTTGAAGGAGTAAGTCCTAGTGTTGCATTGTTTAATAGGGTGACTATGGTTAATAATCATTTATTGTACAGTATATTTCCAAATAACAAGGAGAGAGAATCTTGCATATTTCACCACAAAGAAATGATAAATGTTTGAGTGGACAGATAGCTGATTACTCAGATCTGATATCACACAATGCCTACAGGGATTCAAAAAATCACTTTATGCCCACAGATTTATACAATTATTATATGTTAATCTGAAAATATAGCAAATAAATCCAATAAAACAAGAGTCAACAATAGAAGACTGTTTGATTTTGTTCTGTTTTGATTTTGAGATAGGGTCTTATTATGTAGTTCAGGCTGGCCTTGAACTCACTATGTGGTCCAGACTGGCCTCGAACTCATGGCAATCTTTCTGCCTCAGCCTCTGACTGCTGGGATTATAGGCATGTAACTCCTAGCAACAAAACAAGATTTACACACTTCTCCCATCTCAATTTGCGATATTGGAATGATCATATATACAATATAAAATAACTATGAATAAGATACTAAAAGAAATAAAAGGTACATAAAAATAAGCAAAGACCAAAAGTTTATTTTTTAAATGATAGATAACTTTTCAAAATAATCAAATAGAACTTCTAAAAATGAAATATAGAGTTGTTTAAAAAAATATGGCTTGGTTAAACAGCTGAGGGAAGAATTAGTAAACAGGCAAATTGAGCTGAAGAATTTATCCAAAATGTAGATCAGAAAAAGAGACAGAAAAATATAAAAATAAGGAAAAGGGGATTCAGCACCAAGGCCTGACATACATCTAATCTGAGTTCCAGAAGGAAGCTGAGAAATAGTGTGAGAAAACACATGTTTTTATGAGACAATGACTAAGAATTTTCTAGGACTAATAAAAGACACAAAATTAGATGTACAGGGTGTACATTACTCCAGGCAGACAAATAAAATGAAATCCATAAACATATAACAATGAAACCAGAGAACCCAAGAGACAGAGAGGATTTTTTAAAGGGCAAGAACTTGGCATGCTGGTCATGCCCAGTTACATTAAAATATAAATAAATAAGCAGGCAAGGGAAGAAACAGAACACGTATTGTTAAGGATAAAAGACTTCTCAGCAGCAGCAATGAAACAGAAGACAATGGAAGGTGCTGAGAGAAAATGACAGTCGTGATACGAGTATGGATCTAGAAAAAAATCAGTATTTAATTTCTGGGGCTAAAAATAATGATAGCAGTAGATTGTTGTTTTTAATTTTCGTGTATTTATTATTTGGATTTACTTAGACTAGATAATGACAGTGTATGAGGAGTACAAATAAACTAGGCATGATGTCACATGCCTGTAATCCCAGCACTCTGAAAGGCTGAGGCAGGAAGATTCCAAGTTAAGCCCCGCCTGGACAATTTAGTGAGATATCATATCATATCATATCATATCATATCATATCATATCATATCATAAAATAAGGATGTAGTTTAGTCCAAAGGCCCTGAGTTTATTTAATCCTGGTACCAAAAAACAAAAACAAAAAACAGTGTAAATAATTAAAATAAAGCATCATATCTCACATTTGGGGAGAAATATAGCCAATGCTGATTTGTTTCTATTTTTAAAACTAAGGGTCCATTACAGATACTAAAGGTAATCATAAAACAAAATAAAATAAAATAAAATAAAATAAAAGTAATCACTAAGAAGGGACTATATAATTTTCAAACTGCCAGAGGGCAAAAAGAAATAAGAAAAGTAAATGTAATTCTAAACCTCCCATCTGGCCAAAAGCTTGCATTGATTGGTCTTTTTCCAAAGTGACTGTTATCCAGTGGTCAGAATTTCTGTGACTACAGGTTCACATTAGGTAAGAATGTGCTTTGCCTGGTAGTAAGAAGAGCCTGGCTGGGATGGGGTGTGGCTTGGTGAAGGGCACTTGCCCAGAGCGTAGGAGGTTGTGGGTTCCAGCCCAGCCCGGTGCCAGAGATAGGGCAGGCGGGGCAGCGCTGGCTGGGAAATGAGCGGGACCAGTCAATCACAGTCCCCAGGACCGCGCCAAGTACTCCCAGGAGGCTGCCTGCAGGCCTGCTCCAGGGTTCCCACGTGCTGGGGACATGAATGAGGACACAGACTCAAAGAGGAGACCCCACACCGATTCTCCCCGGTAGCCCACTCTGCCTCCCCCACACAGGATGGACTTTTAGTTTTGTTTTTATCCCTGTCTCTCTTTTTGGCCCAAGTTCTGTCTGCAGAGCCAGTTGTTATCTTAACCCTTCTCCCCTCCCTGTTCAAATAAACGTTTGTGGCTTTCGAGGCAAGAAGGAGCTGGCATCTGTTTAATTAGCCATTTCTAAAGGAACCACCTGGAGAAAAAACAAAAACAGAATCTTCCTTGCAGCTCTAAGAGGTGAAGATATTTTTAATTGGTCCATATTTCACTAACCAGTCTACTAAACCCTTATGCTTAGACTTGGCTCCGTCAGAGGACAAGGACACACAGGCTGTACAAAGACTCACCCCGCAGATAAGATGCTAGAGAAGCCTTCCTGAGCCCGGGAAAGCTGACAGGCTAAAAATAACTACAGAGAGAAATACAGAGGGAAGAGGCGGAAAAAAGAGAAAAGGAGGAGGGCAACACGTGTGCAGTGGAATAAACCGAGATAGACTGTGAGCCCCAGGCCCTGGGAGATGGGGGAGGGACCTTCGGGTTAAAAATAAAAATCCACAGCTTCCCAACTGGAGTGTGCCCGTCTCTGGAAGGCACCGCTCTTGCAAGAGTCTGGGCTGAAAGGCTTTCGTGCCTCTGGGGTCCCGTTTGTTTTTGGTCTGGACAAGTGAGATCATTTCTTACACTGGGGGACACAGACAGATGTCTGCAACACAGTGGTTAAGTTAGAGGAAAACTGCAGCCAAGAAGTACTAGATTTTGCAAATGTTCCAGCTGTCAAAGACCAGACAGGGATTAAAAGACAGTCAGCTTAAGGGACCCTGTGAGGGGCCACCATGTTCCCTTTCCAAAGTGTGTGATGCCCTCCAGTGTCTGTGACATGCTGACAGTGCCACCTGCTTTTCATTGAGAGAACTGAGGTATGACAGATACAATACCTCACCTCCCCGGAAACATACTGCACCCACAAGTTTAGGGTTATCATCTTACAATAGGGAGAATGATCGGAGATCTTAAAGTTCTCAGAAATTAAAAAAAAAAAATCATTTAATCAAAAATCAATGAAATCTCCCAAGAAATGAAACAAAAATACCAAAGAGAAGAATAAAACACTGGAGTGTTTTTGCAAGTCCAACTCAAATACAAATTTTTAAAAGAGAAAAAACAAAATAAGCAAATAAAAGTCAAGGTCAATGCTAAACTCAAACAAAAATAAAATGTGAAAATGAAATTAAACAAGCAAACAACAGGCCCTGAGGATTTTACCAGGAAATTTCCTACAACATCCAAAGGGCAGAGCTCCCTGGGGGCCCTCGGAGCGCCAGCCCTACCTCTGCTGCTGCAGGGCTTTGTCCAGCACCTCCTGCTTGTCCTGCAGCATGCGGTGCAGGTGCCTCATCTCCTGCCGGTAGCAGGCTGTCTTGCCCTCGAAGTCCTCCTCCTGCTCCAGCAGACGGTAGCTGATGTTGCCCAGCTTCAGTGCAGTCTGCTTCTTGTATCCCTGAGGGGAAAGAGGGGCTCCGTGAGCAGGTGTGTCGCCCCCGGCCACTCTGCCTGCCTCCTCTCCTGATGTTGGGGCTCAAGGAATTTCAGCCCTGCGTAAGGCGGACCAGGGACGGCAAGTGTAGGGATCCTAAAAGTTATAAAAAGAGCAGGGCATGGTAGTGCAAGCCTGTAATCTCAGCACTCCGGGAGGCAGAGGCAAGAAGATTACAAGTTCAAGTCCAGTCTGGACAACTTAGCAAGATCCCGTCTCAAAAAAAAAAGTTCAAGAGCAGCCTGGGCTACACAGTGAGTTCAAGAACAACTTGAACTACATAGTAAGACTCTATCTCCAACAAACAAATAAGAATAAACAAAAAATAAAGACTAGAGACATGTAGCTCAGTGTGGAGGCTGTAGTTCACTTCCCAATACATCACACACATGCACATACACACACAGTCGTAAGAAGTGAAAAAAGAATTTTAGGTACGCTAAAACTAAACTTATTTGTATTATATCTTTTTATATGATACAAATAAAAATTAAAATATATCACCCTCACAGAACAAATTAATCTACTTCTACATTTTCTTCTGGGACAACTTTTATTCCTTGATTGACTGATAACTGAAAAACCACAGTCAGGCAAGGTAGCAGGAATCTGTAGTCTTAGCTAGTTGGGAGGTTGAGGCAGGAAGATTGTTTGGGCCCAAGAGTTTAAGCCCAATCTGAGAAATACTGTAAGACCCCCAAGTAAAAATAAAAAATCAAACCAAGAAACCAAAGAACCAATGTCCATAGCTGACAACAAACACTGCTTTGCCTTATCAGGGAAACCTCATGCAAGAATTGAGCAAGGCTGGTCATTCTCTATCGTCAAACAAACGACAGAGATAAAAGCCTGGCTCTTTTATTTTTACTGTGTAGTACTTAAGGTTCTCACAAGATGAGCATATCTAAAATTGTTGTCATAGTCTTGCTATGTAGTTCACATGAACTCATTTTTTTTTTTTTGGTCTTTTTGAGACAGGGCATCACTTTGCAGAGTCCAGACTAAATTTGAACTCATGTTGTAGCCCAGACTGGCCTTAAACTCAAGGTGGTCCTCCTACCTCAGTGCTGGGATTACAGGCATGTGCCACCATGCCTGGATAGAACTCAATATTTTAAAGATATTTAAAATTCTTGCAGCTGCCCAGGGTGAGAACCACCTACGTCTCCTGAGACCCATGCCATGCTGGGATGTAGGGTACTGGGAAGCCAAGCAACCACTTGCCTCCCTGGTGAGCAGCTGTGAGCCTGCTGGCACTCGGGCTGAGAATCAAACACCCCCCTCCCTACCCCACCCCCATTAGCAAGTGGGAGCCAGACATCTGGACATCTCTTGAGAGGTTGACCACATGCAATGTAGCCAATGGGAGAGATTTCCTTCCACCATCTCTTCAAAGGTAAATACTTTTATCACTGTTTTGCTTTGTTCTGATTAATGGTGTTGCTCTATTTAAAAAAAAGATATTTAAAATTCTGATAACCAGTTTTTATACTCCCTCTGGCAGGAGAATTAGTTGCATGTGCATTTTACATTTCCAGGTAAAACAAACTTAATTTTTTACATTTTTACTTTATTTTTAAATTTTATTTATTTATTTATTTATTTATTTATTTATTTCAGTACTGGGGATTGAACCCAGGGCCTTCTCACTGAGCTATACCCTTAGCCCTTTCTTGTTTTTTAGTTTGAGAGAGAGTCCTGCTGCGGTCACTAAACTGCCCAGACTAGGCTCAAACTTTCAATCTTCCTGTCTCCTAGGATTACAGGTGTGCACCACCACACCTGGCTGTGAAAGAACCTTTTGCCTTCTGATTTTGTTTATTAATTTCTGATTTGCACCTTTGTAATCAACAAATGTCTATAGTATTTCTACTTTAGGGATTTACTGAAGTATTCTTTATAGCCAATGTGAACAAATTGTTTTTACTATTCATATATACATAAACATACCCTATTCATTATGTTGTCACAATTTCTCTGTCTTTACTTATTTTTGTTTAACTTTGGTTGGTCTTAGAACAAGAAAAATTAAAGCTTTTATGATAACATTTTATTTATCTCCCATGTTTTATTGTTATGTTTTCATTTTTCCTTTGTGTTTCCTATATTTACCCTTTACACATTTGCTGCTGTGTTAACACATAGGTATTCACAACTACTACATATTAGCTCTAATTTTTAGCATTATGAAGGTCTCCCTCACTACTATTATTGTTGTGTGTATATATATATATATATTTTTTTTTCTTTTTCAGTACTAAGATTGAACCTCTGCCCTGAACTATGTCCCCAGGCTTTTTAAATTTTGAGACAGGGTCCTGCTATATCACTAACTTTCAGTTCTCCCATGTCAGCCTCCCTCTGGACCTTCCCATGCTGGTGTCCCCTACCCGCCCACTAGGAGCCAGGCTGTCTGCTGAGGCTGTGGCTGCAGGCTAGGGACCAGCTGTCAGGACACAGCTTACAAGGATGGGGATCTGGTTAGGGACAGGCCAGGACAGGTGCAACGACAATGCTTGCTCTGGGCAGAGAAACTGGAGGGAGAAATCAGGGTGAAGGCAAGAAGGCAGGAGGCCAGTGCGGCTCCCTACCTAGACCAGCAAATGCTGGGCTGGATGACAGAGCTGGACAGTCATGTAACAGTACAACCTGGAGAATTTCCATACCTTTTTTTAAACAAACTCCTGTCTGGTATTTTGTTGTATAAAAAAACCAAAATTTACCTGATGAATTAAGACAGTGACAATGAACATTTTAAAGACGACTGCCCAAACTGCAACCAAAACCTACTTATTTATTGCAAAGCACCAACACTGCGATTCAACCTGAATAACTGATCCTCGGCTGCTGGGGCAACTGGGCTCGTGTGCTGACAGAAAAGACTCTTCTACATGCCCACTGCAGCACCAACACTGAGTAAGACGTGCTATTTCTAACAGCAAGACCTTTTACTGCTCTACTCTGTGGATGATTAGTAACACATGCACGCAAAATGTCCTTTTCCTGACTCAGTCTGGTGGTGCAGTCCTATAAACCCAAAATTCAGAAGGCTGAGGCAGGAGGATCACTGTGAATTCAAGGCCAGTCTGGGCTACATACAAGGTCAGCCTGAACTGCACATAGCAAGACTCTGTCTCATAACCCCACCACCATACCGTATATGGGTACAAATGACCTATGATGAATACTGCAATTATGTATATCTAAAACATACCACTAAAATTAATTTTTTAAAAAATATGCCCACTCCTAAAGTCACTATTCAAAACACAGGAAGTCTACACTTGTAAGAGCCCTTCCCTGCTGGAGACCACACTGAGCCAGCAATGAGCAGGTTTTAGAATCAATCGATTGATTTTCTATATTAACTTACGAGTCTGTCCCAGGCCTAAGTGATTTGTCTGATGATGCAGTGGCCCGGTCATACAGAAACAAAATTCTCCATGCCAACAGTCTTAGTAGAGGCTGATAGAGGCCTGTGACACTGTGACGTTTCTGAAAGCAAGATAACATCATGCAGGGGGACACTGGCTCTCACTCAGAATTCCAGGGCAATAACTGCCAACCTTAGACAAAACAGTGCTCTCACTAAGCAGAGATCTACTGCTTGGAATGTGGTGGGTCCATTTTCACAAGGCCTTGCTCACTACTGCCCCTTCTGGCTCAGCTGTTCCTTTCACACAGCCCCTACCACTGCCATGTGTTACTCACTCAGTAAATAGTGGTCAGGTCACCGAAATCGGAGTCTTAGCACGAAGAGCACTGATCTTCACGGGCCCCCATACACCATGCTACCTTTGTCTACTATCTTTAATCCTTCACCGGACTGTCGCCCTGCGGGTCGGGAGACTGGCCACCTCCCAGTACCTCCCCATAGGAAAAAGGGCCCTGTGAGGTTAACGTACTACTTACCTTGATTTTCTCCTCTAATTTTCCCAAGCGAATACTTCCTTTTAGGTACTTGTTGACGGCTCCATTTTTCTCACTTTCTAAAAATTTAGCCTAAAAGGTGAAAACAAAAACAAATAGACTCTCAGTTTTACAGAAAAATTAAAATAACGTAAGTTTCTTAGGCTGGCAATGCTGGGGCACTCACCCAGCATGTGAGAGGCCTAGGATTCGGTTTCCAGCTCCTAAGAGGAGAAACCGTCTGCCTTGCAGAGTGGCTCCTCAGGAGCAGTCTCCCTTCTGCCCTGCTGTGTCCCTCCCTCCTCGTCCCCACCTCTGCTTCCCTCCCTCCCAGGGTGACAGCTATCAGCAGAGCTCGGGTTGAGGTCTGAGCAAGGCTGAGCGAAGGCCAGCACACCAGGCACCCTGGTGGGCACAGAAAAGATCCAGGTCCTACAGTCGAGGGAACACAGCTTTATCCTGGTGGAAAACGAAACTCTTTCAAGCACAAACTGAGGAACATGTGCTAAGGTGCAAATAAACCTGTCCATAGCCTAACCTGACTAGGATGGCAGAGGCAGGATAATACATGAACACAGGACTCTGCCCTCCACACCAAGAATGCCAGCCGGCATCTCGAGAGGACGGCACTCGGAGCCAAGTGACCAAAATCACTGTGTAGATGGAAAATGAACCCCCACACACTATTCCTTATTTCAGTAACTAAAACATAAGAAAAAAGTAAAGGTGAGCACTTCTTTTGAAGTAGCCTGGTGGTGGCAGTTTGACTTTCCAGAAAGGAAAGATAAAACACAGGAAAGTAAACACAAAAACCCTCAGAGATAAAGATGTCAGAATCCGAGACTATGGTGTCTCCCACAGAATCGGGCAGAGGAGGCAAGACAGTGCCTGAGGGATGCCAAAGTGATTTTAGCCACAGCTAATCAGCAGGCCCTCCCAACACACAGTGAGGCCTCTGCTGCCCGAGCATGAATGGTGCATGTGAGGGTGAAGGGGGTCTCTCTCAGGGCCCTGAACAGGACAAGGTGAGAGAACATGGCTGAGATCCAGATGGTGTAGAGGGCAGTGGGGTAGCTGCTGCCAGCTCTGGTCCTGGACTAGAAAGATGGCCCTGGGGCTCTGAGAGCCAAGGGGTCCTGGGTGCCCTGGCAGCTCCCACGGACCGCCCTGTGTGGACAGCACTGTCTCTGTGTACACAGGGCTCCCTCATGACAAGTGGAGCAGGAGTGGGTAACCGTAGCTCCATCCATGTTCTGTTATAACTGCAAACTCAGAAAGGCCTGAAGATTTGGAACTCGAGCCAGGCTTTCAGGCCATTACAAAGGTCAGGACAGGAGGAAAGAACACGTTTTATTTATGGTCTGTTGGCTTGATTCATAACTTGTAAATACGTGGCCACACAATGTGTGGCTTCTGTTTGTATTTCCAGGCCTGGCCCACAGAGGTGAGGCATGGGCTCCAGGATGACCAAAAACATGAGGGCTGGGGACTGTCCTCATCACAGAAGCCTGTGAGGCTCTGTGGCCCACGTGGTAGGTGCACGGTCTGCCTGCACACAAGATGGCCTTGCATTCAGGGTGGCACTGACACGTGGCTGGCAGGTCCCCAGGCACATCTGCAATGGCACTTCACATTTTCCTGCAAGCTTTTGCTTTGCCCTCTGGTTGTCCCAGTGGGTGAAGTCAGCAGGCACAGCAGAGGAACCTGGCTACTTGGTGCTGTTACACAAAGTGCCCCCGAGGCCAGCACTTTGGTTAGGACAGGAGTTTTTCAGGAGGGGAACAACTGGGCCAGGAGGTCTGAGTGTTTCAAGGTTCCTGCCATGCTGTGTCCAAGTCAAACTAGTTTGTAGAAGACTCCAGCTGTTAAAAGTCATCAGTAACACACGAGTAGGTTTACTACACTTCTGCCAGCCATTACTAAGGTTGTAAAAAATGTTTCATAACATTAGGTGCAGATCAATTTCTTGATACAAAATTGAACTGGCATTTTTTTATTAAAAATAAAAATCCACATTTTTTTTCTCTAAGAGCTGCCTGCTATTGATACTTCCTCTTCTATGAACAATTTCCAGTGGAAGAAATTAGCTCCTTTCTCACAAGTAGCAGGACGCCTGTGACACATCCCCCCAGGCTGTCCACCACTCACTCAACCCTGAAGAAGGGCAGGCTGCTTCCAAAGCTTCTGGCTTCTGACTTTCTGGTTCCTGTGTCCATTCAAATACTGTTTCTAATCCTACACTACAGAGATTGCAGCATTGCTCAAAAGCACTCTCATGTACACAGGTGATATGTATTCACCGCAGAGAAAACAGGAGCCAGATATGTAAGAAGAGTTTTAAAAAGAAAACCACTTGGAATTTAATGATACAGCTGGGAGTAAATCCTAGCAGGTCTTTTTGGATCTGCTAGGGATACCAGGGGTCATCTTTTGCCTTACAATCTGTGGCAGGCATTTTTCTGGCCCACTGTGGAAATGCCTTGAATCACACTTGCACCTTGCTCCTGCTGGCTGCGCTGCCCTCCATCATCTGGCACACTGATCACTGACTGACTTCCTTCCTCAAACTGCTGCTTTTGGAAATAACACGGGAGGAATATCTTTGTGTGGGCAGTTATCACATGAACTCCACTTAAGCTTTGATTTTTTTTATTAAGTACTGGAAATTTCAGTGCATTTTAAGCACACACTCCACTAAACTGCACCCTCTCAGCCCTGCCTATGATTTTTGTCTTCATATGGGGAAAAAGTTAGATAACATTATAAGGACAGCATAAAGGTGCATGTAGGTAAAAGAAACAAGTGATGGCTATGGTTCCTACTGAGTTAAATGGACTCATTCCCTTAGTTTACCTTGTAAAATAACAGTTGAAAAGCATGCATTATTTGCCTTTTAAAAATGTTTTTGCCCATGTTAAAAGATCAGATTTTGAGACATAAGCTATCTATGATAAACCAACAGCCAGCATCATACTAAATGTACAAAAACTGAAAGCATCCACTGTAAAATCAGGAACAAGATAAGGATGTTCACTGTCACCACTCCTGTTCAATATGGTTCTGGAAACATTAGCCACAGCAATTAGACAAGAGAAAGAAACTGTGGGGAGTGGCTGAAGCTGGAGATTGATCACCTGAGCAAGCCAACATGAACAAGCTGCTCCAGCAGTGAGAACACCAGATGCCCGAGACAATCCAAGCAAACAGGTTGCTAGGCAGAGGGGTGTCATGTGACATCAGCCTGCCAAGTGTATAAATAAACGTGCTGCAGTCATTGAGCAGCTCTTTGTTCCCATCAGGAGAAGAGGCTCCAACTGACCTCAGCTTTTTGTTTTCTGACTTTTCTTTAATTCTTCATCCTCCACTGCCCTTTACACTGAGAATCTGGATGGAGAGCTGCATTGGACATGGCATACTGGCACCTGAACATGGACTCAGGATATGAAGAAACTGCAGATGAGGGGACACTTCTGAGAGAATACACATGATCAAAAACAGTCTCAAGAGAGCCTAGTGGAGAGTGGTATATTGATTTTCATATCATCAGGTGTAAAACATGGAGCAAGTAGTTTTTCAAGAGAAACAGATGCATATACAAATGCTTGTTCTATTATTGATTTCTGTATGTACCTTTATTTTGGTAGACTTAGGTTAGGGTTATGCCTTTATGGTGGTACACTTGTTGAGATGACCATGGGGGATTTGAATCAGGGCACTATTTTAAAATTAAGAATTGAGCAGAAAAACGATGGCAGAGCCATAGCCTCCCTGATAAGTTTAAACCCTCCAGCCTTGCTCAAACAGATGAAGAAGACACTATGGGGGACAAAGACACTTCCCCACTAGAGGAGTGTCTCGCTATGGCTTCAGTTTCACAGCTTCCCAAGGTAAAATTGACAACCATAACTGAGCCACAAGTGGCAACTGCTGCCTTTTCAGAGAAATTTTGCTGTGTCACAGGTTGGAACCTCTGCCTCTTCGTGAGTAGAGCCATTCTCAATTCCTTGCAATTGGCGCTAAAAGAAGCCAGACAGGTAGGGAGTCCATGGAGGGTTTTCAACATACCTACCCTGTTACTGAACTCCAAGTTCCCCATGACCTGGGACAAATTATACATCTTTGTGAAGCCATACCCTTGAAGACCCTAAAAGAATTAAAACAAGCTACTTGGACCTATGGCCCCACAGCCCCTTTTATCTTGGGTTTAAGAGAGCTCATAGGACAACAGGTTGTGGCCTCAAATGATTGGTAAGTATAGCTAAAGCATATTTAAGTCCAGGGGATTATTTATTGTGGCAGGGGAATTTTTTTGAATTGTGTGCAGATCAGGCCATTCATAATGCCACTCACAACAGGACCATTACAAAAAACATGTTATTTGGAGAAGGTGCCTTTGCCTCCACAAACAATGAACTTTGTTTTAAACTGCAAGTATATGAACAAATTAAAACAGTGACCACAAGGGCTTGGAGGAAACTTCCTTCAAAGGGTGAGACATCCCTTGATCGGACCTCCATTCACCAGGGTCCTGAAGAGCCTTTTCAGGATTTTGCAGCATGTTTATTGCAGTCTAGTGGAAGGACTGCCAGCAATTCAGAAGCTAACAAGTTAAATGTTAAAAAAACTGACCTTTGAAAATGCAACTAAGTGGTGTAAAGAGGCTTTATGAGTCCATAAAAAACAGACTACACTGTCTAAGATGATTCAGATTTGTGCAGACAGGGGCCCCTCACAGGTAGAGGGGGCTGCCACGGCAGCAGCTATCACTCAGGCTATTTATCCACAGCCCAGAGGAAAGGAAAAGAACAAAGTTAGCTGTTTCATTTTCAGATGTGGGGAGTATTTTGCCTGACATTGCTTTGCTCATCTGTAAGGGCAGCCCAACCATTATCTGTCCTTTTAACGAAAACCTCTAGTATCTGTACAAAGTGTCAACGAGGGTGTCACTTGGCAAGTGATTGTAGATCCGAAACTGATATGGAATGCAGACCCATTCCGGGAAACTTCCCGGGGGGCCTGCCCCAACCCCGCCAATCAGTGGGGCTGTGATCCCTAATTCCTCCCCAGCCCCACTCTCCACCAAGCACGTTTCTGACAGCAGAGGCTTGGACCTCAGCCCCCCATCAGATTTGTACTAACTCCTGAAATGGGACCTCAAGTTGTTCCTACAGGAGTCTATGGGCCTTTGCCTCAAGGAATAGTAGGACTCCTGCTAGGCTGCTGCAGGCTCACTTTAAAAGATCACCAGGCTGTGTCAGGTGTACCAATGCTGATTATACAGGGAACATCAAAGTTAGGTTCAATCTACTCAAAACACTGTTCAAGTCACCCCAGATTCTCGTACTGTTCAATTGGTCATTCTTTCTTTGACAAAAATTGGAAAACCTATAAATAAGGAAAGGGAATCCAAGGACTCCAGGTCATCTGACACTTACTGGGTTCGACAGATTAAACAGAATCATCCTGAAATGGAATTGATTGAAGGAAAAGCATTGAAAGGTCTTTTAAACACAGGTGCAGATGTCTCAGTTATTGCCCAGCACTGCTGGCCTATGGCATGGCCTCTGGAGGGAGCAACTATAGATTACAGAGGTGGGCAGTGTGTCTCACCCCAGCAGAAGCGCTAAACTGTTAACCTGGGGGATGCGGAAGGCCATTCTGGACACTTCTCACCTCACATCCTCCCCCATATACCAGTCAATCTACGGGGTTGCGGTGTATTACAGGATATGGGGGCATTTTTGGTTAGTCCTAACTCCTTGGTGACTCATCAGATGTTACAACAAGGTTTTTCTACAACAGATTACTAGTTTGCCATAAAGAAGAATAAGAAACATTTCTAGGTAAATGGATGTATCTTTAAACCACACTCTTATGTGAAATAAACTGGATACATGTGTAAATACCACACTGTTTCTCTGGTGTGAGAAATTGAAAGTGTAAATAAGGACCAAAATGTATAACAGATACTGTGAAATAAGAAGAAAATGTTTAAATGGGAAAGGAAAATAGGAAAGGAGAGGGTGGAAAGGAAGGAAAGGAAAAGAAAAAAGATGATGAGGGAAAAAATGAAAACAAAGCTTTGTAAATAAGGAGGGAAGGAAGGATTGAAGGGAAGGGAAGGAAATGGGAAAAAAATCAAGTTATATCATGTACAGGTACAAATTCCCTATAACAAACGTGATCATTATATATACCTAAAATATAAAAATAAACTTAATTAATTTTTAAGAAGGTCAGATTTTGGAGAATTTGGAAATGTATGGTTGATATTTTAAAATAGGAAGTTCTTTAGAGAGTAGTTTTTAAAAAACAAACACATTTGCATATTAACTTGGAATGCTGTCCCGTAACTGAGGAAACTTACCAAATACCTAAGACTGTCTCGCTCCTGGGTCACATTCTCTGCCAGTCCAACGAGGTTTGCCAGGTAGTGATGAGCAGACATTTCATTCCCCATGGCTTTTTCCACTTGCTTTTTGAGGATATCAATTTTCTTTTGATATCTCCTGAAGAGCCCCCAAACGGTGGCATAGAAAAACTGATTAGCCCGCACAGCAAGTGTATGGCATGTGTACTATAAGAACAAGCACACTAATGTGCTATTCTTGGGCTGAGGGTGGAGTTCCCAGGCAAAGCACTGACCGAGCAATGCTTCAGGCCCTAGATATGATCCCCCAGCACTGCCTAAAAATAGAAAAAAAAAATCTAAAATGCTATGTTCAGCAATGTAAATCTGTCAACTTTAAAGGTGAAAAGAGGTAAATGAATTTAATTTTAGACCAAGTTTACTTACTTGATTCCAAATTATGCAAACGGTTTTCATCAAATGTTTTACAATGAATATGCTAATTAAATATTATTCTATTAAATATGTTTGATTATTGTTCAGAAAGATATTTTTCTTTTTTGGTGTTTTGACACAGGATCTCAGTATGTAGTTCAGGTTTGTCTTAAATTCACTACGTAGCTCTGGATGGCCTGTTACTCACAGAGATCTGCCTAATTCAGCTTCCCAACTGCTGGGAATACAGGGATGTGCCACCACACCCAGCCTGAAACATACTTTTTAAAATGGTATTCGGTGATCCCAACATAGACTTTTGGGAAACAGTCAGGAAAGAACTTCTAGAACATCCAGTCTTAGGGTTGGCATATATGATTATCCACCCTATGCAAACTATGGTTAATGCTGGCCAACAAAAAAGCTTTTGTTCTACTTATATTCTGATATCCACTCATCCTGATCACTCTTTTATCACTGGATAGTCACTACTGGAAAAAGAGAAGATAAAGAACATAAAATGAACCACTATTGCTAGTGCCTCCTCCTCAAGCAACCAGCTGGCTCAGAGGACAGGCTGAGTTTATAGTAACTGAGGTACAAACTGAGATACAAAAAGCAATTGAGTGTTTGTATTGTTTGGTTGACTTTGCAGGCCTGGGGCCAGTGGTCTGGGCATCTTTAGGAAGAATAATGGGATGCAATATAGCAAATATGGGGGACTTCCTTCTATCTTGTTTTTGAAATCCAACATTGTTCTCACTGTTTTATTTTGTTCTAATTAGTTTGCTTTATTCAATATTTTGCTTTGATTGGTTTTATTCTATTTTGTTTTGGTTTGAAATATATCTGATGGAACTGACAACTATTGTGAAGATAGCAAGACATACTACGGTAGCCATTGTTGTTTTCCTATTATCCTGCTTTGAAGTTCTGTACCAATTTCACTGCTTTGTTTTGATTGGATTTATTCTGTTTTGTTTTATTGGGTTTTATTATCTTTAAAATAAAATAAAATAAAAAGAACTACTCTTCAATGTGTTCTTTTCTTTTAATGACTGAGAAAAAAACAATGGAAAGACATGCAAACCTGTTTATCTTCTGTGTCTTTCCAAGCTCAGCTTCCAGGGCTTTGCTGCGCGCCGCCAGGCTGCTGTGCTCCAGAAGCAGGCTCTTCCTCTGCACCTGCAGGAGTGCTAGCTGCCCCATGAGCTCCTCCATTTCCGCACTCTCTCTCTCCTCCTCCTTCTGCAGCTGGCTGAAGGACAAAGACTTCACAGGCTAGGACCCCAGGTACTGAGGCTGAAGAGGCGGGCAGTGCCAGATTGGTGACCTGGACTGCACGGGGAGCATCACCAGCAGGCCCTGGGGTCCAGCTGCTGCTGGAGGAAGGACGGGGTCCTTGATGGTCATCATTTGACCCTGTCATGTTTTCTGCCCAGTTTTGTTTCTACCTGAATGCACATATACATTCATTTCTATTCTTTTTCTTTGGGGAAAAAAAAAAAGCAAAACAGTTCCATTTTTCACATGGTTAAAATTGCCAGGAAAAAAATCCTATGGCCGAAAGCAATTTCTCTTCATGATAATATAGTGATGGATGTATGTTTTACAGTGATAGAAACAAACAGATGGGGAACTTGTTTGGTGAACATCAGCTGGGGACTGTCCAGCTGCTTCACCTCACCATCTCCCAAACAGAACCTGTGGACTCCGCTGGGTCAAGGAGTCAGACAGGAAGGTCAGGGAGGTCATGTGGTGACAGTGTCTGGGGCAGAGGGGAGGGAGCAAGAAACCTGGAGCTCTTTAGGGGTCACGAGTCTTTGGCTGAGCATTGTTCTACCTGTGTGAGAGGAAACTGCCCAAAACTGAGGAAAGAGACACTACAATGAGGAGGCAGAAGAATTCCTGGCAGCCACAAGTTCTGAGCCCAGCAGTCGGAGTGGAAAGGCCTTATGCTGTAGGGGACACTGAGTCCTCAGAGATGGGCAGGAGGTC
>PVLA01012595.1:0-43153 GCA_004027455.1 Hydrochoerus hydrochaeris | reverse complement strand
ACTAATAACCTGCCTCCTTATAGCATCTTTGTCTTTTTAAACTTTTTTCAAGATTTCACCAACTAGGATGCGAGCATTCACCAATGATGAACTTCTTGTCCTGGCTGAAACATCTGGCCCAGCTTCTACATGGGCATTAACCATCATCCCGTCAACCCTCCCAATCCCCAACAAGAAGCTACCATTCAGCAAGAATCAGTCTAAGATAGTTGTCAACCTTTCCTAACAACAAAAAATGGCAATGAAAGGTTTTTGCCCTAGTATAAATTACTGAATATTATGGCAGTGGTCTAACATGTTAGAAGGCCAAAGAAAAATGATACTTTCCCTCATGACCACTTCTTCCTCTTTCTCCCCCTCAGCCCTGATCACAACTTCCTCTTTCTTTTCCTTTCCTTTCTACTCAAAGAAAATTCCAATCAGTTCCTCATACATCATCAACACCCACCCCAAACTCCACCTCTGGCCAGAGGTCATAAACCCTCCTGCCATGCTTGTCCCTGGTCAGAGGAGGAAGCTCAGCCCCATGAATTGCGCATTCCTCTCCACATCCTCAGTAAAGGCTTCCTTTCTCTTTCTTTTTGCCTCTCTATTGCACCAGAATACCCTAACAAGCACAACTTAGCATACACACCATGCATGTGCTTGATAGTTATGACAGTATATACGAATGTAAAGTGTAATAGAGCTAGACAATAAAGCCACTTGCTGCTTGCTGTTGTTACTGATGTCTGTTTTGCATACATTCTTCTCCTTAGAACTTCAAACACCAAAATACTCCTTCAGCATACACCCCACACTCACATCTCAACAAGTGGCATAGTTGGCACAATGAATGAAGTGGACAATATAAGGTGAGTGTCCCCACCTTGGCATGTGGAAACCACACCTGAGGCAAAGGTAACTGATGCCTATTTAGGTATCAATCACTGCTGTTCATCCCTAGGAAAAGTATGTGGGTATAGTTCTTCCTCTTTTTCTGGAAGTCTGCCGTTCTGTAAATGTGCCTCTAGCCACAATTAACTTCTGTGCTGAAAGCCCATCCTATGAAATTACAACTAACTTAGCTGTCTACAATAGAACTATATGAAAAAAATGAAGCAAAGAGGAAAGAGGATATATATATGCACAAAGGAGGTGGCATCTCACAGAGGTGAGGGAATCCTCACTGACAACTTAAATGACCAATTTACTATGTACCCATCTGGGGAGGAATGTATACCACTCATGCCATGCTACTGTTCTGCTGGAACACGAAGTTCCCAGCAATCCTTAACCTTGTATCAGTAAAAGAATTTATTTAAAGGTGAGGCAAAAGGGTAAGAGAGATGGTTAACAGCTACTCTGGACGAGTAGAGCATCCAAAAATGAATAACTCATAGATTCTTGTCTGTAGCTCCTTTTTACTTATTCCATGTAGGCTCTTGGTATCTGATTGGCTCCTTGGCTTATCTTTCATCCTAGTTTTCTGTCTAAGACTTTTCTCTGTCCTTGGATGAAGAGTAAGATTCTAGGTGGCAGCCTTAGGGCTTTATTTTAGATTTAAGAATTAAGGATAAATTGCAATTCTTAAGTTAATGGTGCAACTTCCAGTTCTTCCAGAATTTCTTTCTCATTCTTTGCTTTTGTTTTTCTAATTGCTCCAATCTTTTCTTTCCAATTACTTAAGTATGGCTGCAGAGGTCAAAACTGCCCTATTGATTTTTAGTAAAGCTCAATAAAGCCTTCATCCTATCTTTTCCCTACTTATGGGGTCCCCAGCCCCTATACTTGAGATAGAAAAAGCTGAAAGAGCGATATCTGGAATGTAGCTTGAGATATGCAAAATTTGAAGTCTTTATATTTCTTGTTCAAGTAGTTCTGTAACTGGGTCTCTTGCTCTGGAGGAGGTCAGCAGGTGGAGCTGAAACTTCCCATCTTCTGATCATGTATCTGGTCTTTCTAGTGGCCAGTTCCCAACCTGAAACTAGCTAGGAGCCTCATCCTGAGGAAGTTCCTGGGAACAAAATCAGGTGTGCTCAAAAAGGTTTTTAATAACAGAAGCAGCTCCCATCACTCAAGGTATTCCCAAGATTTTGTGTCAATAAATGGAGATAAATGCCAAATATGATTTATTATACCACAGAGATGAATAGCAAAGGAAAAGTCTGTTTCTATCTATGTCAAAGAAGATTGACAACAGAGATGAATATACACACCCAGGTTGATGAATTTTATGTAAAACCATAGAGTACCTACATTAGGTCTTTTTAGACTCTTGCACTGTTATTGTTGAAAGAAATTACTAAGACTGGGTCCCCTTCCAGCACTTGTGGTAAGTTTTAGCTATCTTCGTATCTTAAAACTATACTTAGAAGAGCCCCTGGAATATTTGTAGGATGAATGGGTATATAACACTATGACATGTGCCCCCAATGAATGAGGAAGGTAAAAATAATCCTAAAAGTTTTGTGCATAAACAGAAAACAAAAAGAGCAAGTCTGAGGTGGAGATTAGGTTCTGTGAGATAACCAGAAATAGAAACCCAAGTTTTACTAGTTATCTGTTGCATGTCTTCCAGACTAGAGTATAAGGTCATCAAGGGCAGAGACCAGGCTTATTTAATTTTTCAATCTGTGACCACCACCTACAGCAAATGTACAAAGTCAGTACATTCTAAAGTAATGGTTATCCATCTTGAGGCAATCCTGATTTGTACCACTGAAGACTTATATGTAGCAAGAACTGCATTATTTATACTCAGGAAGGTTGTTCATGCCTCAAACAGACGAGAAGCTACTATGTCATGTGCTAGGGAATATTCTAGCATCTCAGGCAAGAGCAGTGAACAAATCAGATGAAGTCACTGAATTCTTAGGGCTTATACTTTAATCATATTGTTAAATGAAAATGAAAGGGAATATTGTTTTGGACTAATCTGCACAGATCAGGCTAAATATCAAAATGGAGTCAGCAGAGCTAATTACTATATTACCAACTGGAAACTAGACTCTTTATCTGACCTTTTAAAGAAATCTGGATTAGAGAGATAACAGCCAAATGTCCCAAACAGGCTAGTTTCAACTGATACTGAGTATGAAGTTCCTTCCACTTAATCCTTAGACAAAAAGAGTAACCTGAAGTAACCTGATGTTAGCCAATCCGGTTATTTCCTACTGTTCTGTCTCCTTGTCCTCCACCTAGAAGGAAACTTTGAAATGACCAATGTGCTGTTTGTTCTTTTGAGATAGGATAAAAGAAATAAATCTAGGTAGAAAGAAGACAAAGAAATCAAGATTTTTAAAATTGTACTTTAAAGGAAAACTGCAGCCTCAGAAAGCAAGTCCAGTTTTTAGTATTTTCCCTCTCCCAAAACAACAAACCTGGGCAACTCCCTTTCAGCTGCAAAGGGACAGGCCCATTCCCCTTTACTAACAAATGGCCCTGTTTCTCCCATGAATGGACCACACTTTTGGCATTTCTCCTAGGAATAAACCATTAAGACTAAGATTAGATTATCAGAAATCAAATTTCTACCTCCCAAAACACATAAAAGATTCCCAATTCCCAACTGTATGGGGCCTCATTTCTTTCAACACCTGCACTCCACACTTGAGTGCATCTTATACCTACATCTAGTAAGTCCTTCTCCAGTCTTTTACTGATAAGTCATGAAAGTTCTTCCTTGAAGAGAATCAGGGATCCTGTATATTTATTTGAAAGAGGTACATTAAATTCTTTATTTCAGCCTTGGGGACCCAGACCCAGCATGGTAACACTTTTATTTCTGCTTTCTTCAGCATGTCCAATAAGACCAGTGTCTTCTGGTAAGCCTATCAGAACATTTATTCTATTTTATGGATTAAAATGTTGTTTGATGCTAGAATCAAAAGAAAGCCAATAAAGATCTGGTCTTTCTGAGGGAGGTGTAACTGTGGATACAGCTGAGCTCTTTTAACTGAACCCAACTCTAGAAGGACAGGAGAGCAACCCCTGAAGTGGTAACATTTAGTTGGCAAGCCACTTTTTAGAAGCAAGCTACTGAATAACATGACCTCTGCTCAAGATCCTGACTATGTTAACTCTTACCAAGGAACAAGTCAGTCAGGAAGCCATGCCACAGCCATGCCACAGCTTTTAAAGATACTAAGAAAATACCCATGCAACAAGCAGTAGAGTCACTTAATTAGAATTACTCTACTCAGCTTTCCCATGAAATGCCTAGAGAAGATGTGTGCCTACATGATCAGAGGTGCAAAGGAAAACAGCTTAAAAATGAAAGGGCCAGCAGATGACCACCAAGGCTTTGCGAATTACTTACAGAGCCCTGACATTTTCAGACACCACCACAAGAACAAAGGACAAATATTTCCACCACCACGGGAACAAAGGACAAATATTTCCTAGTCCCTTACCTCTTTCTCATTAAAAATACAATCTGTGATTTCTTATGAGGCTGTCAAAAAGCATTTTTTCCTATAAAACCATAACTCTTCACTTGGGCCTACAGATACCCAAACTAAAAGCAGAAGAAAGCTTGACCTTCATTTTCTATCATTACCTCAAAGTTTTAGATCAAGTTCTTTCTTAGATCAGCCTTTAAATTAGGGAGTGTCACACACCTGTAATCCCAGCACTCAGAAGGTAGAGGCAGAGGCAGGAGGATCCTTGCAAATTCGAGACTAGCGTGAGTTACAAAGTGAGCTCAAGGCCAGACTGAACTGTATAGGAAGTATGTCTAAAAAGTTAACAAAAGATTATCCCTGAATTTACATAACCATACCCCTTTCAAGACTGAGGACATTAAAACAAAGCATTTACAGGGACATTCAGCTATGCTTGGTTTCCAGTCCATCAAAGCCCTAAACTGAAGGTCACCCTGGATTCCAACAGAGCCTCATAAAACTAGGACTGCCCCAAACAACAATTATCATCTCATGAACACTGAACTGCCATCTCAAGCAAATGAACTTCTGTTGGAGCCATCTTGAAAAAGCAGAACTGAAACACATAACTAGACTCTAGCCCACCCCAGCAAATCCATAAAACCTGGCCTGGTTCTGTCAAAGGGCCAGTCTAAATCCCTTCCAGGGGCAGTGTTGCACCTCTGTAACCCTTACACTCTGCAGGATGAAGCAGGAGGATTGCCCTGAGTTTGAGGCCAGTCTGGGCCACATAGTGAATTCAAGGTCAGCCTGTACCACAAAAAGAGACCCTGTCTCAAAAAAACAAAAACAACAATAGCAATAAATAAACCCCCTCTATTAGAGTGAGCTTCCTTACTCTGAGAGAGCTACTCAAGTAGAGTGCCTTCCCTATTTGCTCTTGCTTTCCTTGTGAGAGGACCAAAATTTGATCTTTGTCAGACATACAACCTCCTTTATTTTCTTTTACTTTTCATTTTTATTGTTTTGGTTTTTTGAGACAGGGTATCACTATGTAATTCAGGCTGACCTTAAACTCACTAGGCAGCTCAGGCTGGCCTGGAACTTACAGCAATCTTCCAGTCTCAGCCTCCCAAGTGCTGAAATCAAGGGAGTGTGCCAACATGCAAAACTGTTGGGGCACAACTATAATGTAAGAATACTTGTGTAAAATAGCAAAAGTATAGGTATTTCATGATCAATTAGAGATCTCTGACCAAATTACTGTTCTGCTATTTCTACTGAATTCAGCTGACCTTGACAGTGTTACAACCCAGCTGTACACCTCTGATGAGCACTGAGTCAGAGTAGTTGTCTATACCTTAAGGCATTCTGGGCTAATTCAAGGACGCCCTTAACTATACTCATTCTGTAAGGACTCTCTCCTCAGAACACTAATTCTGTAAGGGCCCTCTCTCCAGAACATTTCTATATTATGCTAATGCCCTTAACTGTGCTCATTCTGAAAGGACCACTCCCCAGAACATTTCCATATTATGGTAATGCCTTTAATTATGCTCACTCTGTAAGGGCCCTCTCCCTTTGTTCCCAGTGTGTTTCTATATTATGATAAATGATTCCTTTGTTTCAACACTAGCCTGCCAGTCAATATACAACTCAATGCATGTAACCAATTACATAACATTTTGTCACTTGCTTTGTACCTCCTACTTCTAAATTCTATATAAACTAAACTCTTCCTAAATTCAGTTCTGTTGCCTTTGTGGAATTATCCAGCAACAGTCTTCAGGCTGGCATAAAGATTAAACACTGCCTTTTTATCTCCACAGTGTGGTTTGGCTTGGCTTGGGAATTTTCCCACAACAGAACCACCCCCAGCTATTTTCTCTTTTAATTAAAACTTTTCTCTTTAAATACATGCTGGCTTTATTAATTTCCATGATTACTAAAGTAAGGACCCTCACAGCCAGGGACATCACTAACAAAAAAGCATTTCACAGTGATGGTTCTAAGACACGACATTGATTCCAGTTGAGAATCCACAAGCAACTCATTGACTTGTACAGTGAGGCCATCAAGCGGATTTTTTCCAGCAATACTGAGTCAGAAGTCAGCTGAACACACCACTGCAAATGCCTGAGTGAACTCTTTTTATAAATTATCAGTTACGAAAAATTCTTAGGTGTCATTAATTTAATTACAAAGACCAAGACACGGAAAGCAAGAAGAGAAAAACCAGGGAAGTTAATCAGACCTCTGGCAGCCATCTCCCAGGTGCCAAAGCCTCCACTTTACATATAACCTTTCTGAACTACTATCCTTAACCAATCCAGAAGCACTAAGTACTTATCCTTATGAACTATCCTCCTATTCTAAAACTTTCCCCATTTGTTTCACCCTACCTCTCCTACTCATAGCCAATTTAAGTACACAGGTGGAGAAAAAGTATGCTTTCCTCCTTAATTTCTGTTATACAAACCCTGTGACTCTCAAGTAGAGTGTACTCCAAATATCATCAAGCCATGTTGCTGACAGTCAAAGAACTTATCACAGGATCTGGTCTTCTTCAGGCTAGCCATCTGTATCAACTCCATAAACAGAGAACCCTTGATCCAAGAGTATTGGTTCAGTAGATTAATATAAAACTAAACTGCTGTAATTTTGTTCTTTGGCAGGAGAAACAGATTTATGAAAAAACATTTCAGATAAAGCAAAGTTCTAAAAACTAAAGGTAAAAGAGGCTACTATAGGTGGTCAGGGAAGGTCTCTCTAAGGTGACTTGATGTAAAAGGTAACTGGCAAGGCACTAGGCATATGAAGAACAAGAGGAAGATGAAGGGCAGATACCCTAAAGAGGGTACAGCGTGGGCCTTATCACAGAACATCAGCAGGAAAAATGAACATGTGAGGCTGCACTACAGATCCTTGCTGGCCACAGTAAGAGACTTGGATCATATTTCAGTGGAAACGGGAAGCCAGTGGAGGTTAGGTTTTAAGCAGGGGGAACATTTTAAAAAGATGAATCTGAGGACAAGTACAGTCTAGCAGAGAAAAGGAACAAAACCCTGGATGGTAGAAGCAGTTACCAGTCAAGAATCAAAACACAATAAAGAACAGAAAAAGGAAGAAAAAAGAAAGACTGGCTGAAAGTCTACTTACAGAGACAGGCAAATTTACAATAGCTGACAGTATAAAAAATAGTTTATTTAGTTAGCATACAAATAAGGCAGCTAGCTAGGGAATGGGACTGTCACAGAG
The DNA here is from genome assembly GCA_004027455.1 of Hydrochoerus hydrochaeris. Classification (NCBI taxonomy): domain Eukaryota; kingdom Metazoa; phylum Chordata; class Mammalia; order Rodentia; family Hydrochaeridae; genus Hydrochoerus; species Hydrochoerus hydrochaeris. The sequence goes on along the minus strand of PVLA01012595.1, from coordinate 35,531 downwards.
TTCCTAATCTGCCATACTGATGGAATTAAAGGAAGAATCAGCAGTGAACTAGAACTCTGGACTAAAAACTAACTTCCCCAGGCAACATGGAAACCAGTCCCTTTCGTACTAAAAGGGGTTGCTGCCCTTCCTCACAAAACTCTAGTTTCAAGGAATTTAAAATGCAAAATAAGCTGTTTCTCCCTAAAATCTTAATTTCCTTTAAACCCTACTTGCTGAGTAAGTAGATTAGACAGTCTGAGTTCCAACTGGTCATTTTAAATTCAGAATCACCTGTGAAAGGCAGGCACTAAACAATCTCCACACTGCACTAAGCCATAAACAGTTTTGAACTAAGGGTCCATGTGGAAATTCCACTTTTTGGATTGCCATCTTGGAGAAACAGGGGCTTTTTTGTTTTTGTTTGTTTTTTGAGTTTTGTTTGTTTTTGTTTGTTTGTTTTGGTCTTCTCCTTATTTCCAGTGTGAAAACTCTCCTAACTTCCTCTTTTTAGTTTGTGATTTCATCCTGTTTTGCAAAATCACTGCTTCATCAGGAAACAAGAGAATACTTCTCTGGAGAAAGGAAAATGGAATCCCCAAAGAATAACTATCTAGATACTAACAACTAGAAACACACCTAAAGAAAAGGTGAAGTCACTGTCTAATCATCTGCCATAAGCCCTGAGCTGACAGAGAATTCATCTCTATCTCTTATTACCTCATCCTTAATTAGAAATAGATCACTAGATATCTACAGCAAACCTCCAATCAAGAAAAACAATACAAAGCAATCAAGCAGAAAAAAAAATATGACAAATAAAGATAACGAAAAAGAAAATTTTCTTTAAAAATATAAAAAGTTTGTACTAGTATTGTTTGCACAATTGAATGCAGATGTTTTGTACTCTGGGTCAATGATTTGAGGATGACAAGGCACAATGTATATACCATTGTTGCCCTGATTGACATGCTTTGAAATTTCATTGTAGTTTTTTTCTTCTTTTTTTTCTTTTTATCCTTGAATAAAATAGATCTGAAAAAAATATATATATAAATCATATTAAGGCAATACTGCATACATGCAGCAAGAACAGGTGCTACAAAGGAGAAATAAAGAACAAGAAAGCTCAAATTAAAACTATATAGCTAAAGTAAAAATTCAACATAAAAGATAAAAGATAAAAACTAAAATATCTCCTGGAAGCAAGGAGAAGGTTGGAAATAAAATAGAAAATAGGTGATAAAATTAAGATCAGGCAGAGATCCAACATTCAACTAACAGAATTTTCAAGGAATTCACACATAACATGCAGAGAAAAAGAGAGAAAAAAGCTATTGAGTCTAGTAGAAAAAATTCCCAGAAATGAAGAAAAAAATTCTAAACTGAAATGGTCCAGAAAAATTGGAAGAGACACATACAAGGTATCTCATTAAGACATTCAGAATACCAATGATAAGAGGCTAACCAAAAAACCAGAAAGAAAAAACACAATAAAATCTGTAAGGACAAAAAGAATACAACAGATTTCTCTAAATCTGACTGGAAGTTAGAAATTAACAGAGTAACAATTTTTAAGCTATAGATGAAAATAATTTTCAACCTCAAGTCTATATAAATTATTGGTTAGAAAAAAAAGTCATTCTAGAGCACACATTGGCTCAAAAAAACTATTTTCCAGGCATTTTCTTAGAAAGCTACTAGAAAATGTGCTCCCACAATACACAGAGTGTTAACTGAGAAAGAAGATAACATGAGACTCAGAAAACAGGGTTGGAACACAGGAAGCAGAAATTATACAGCTTTCTGTGTGTGACAGAAAGAAGAGCTCTGAGCTGGGTGAGGGAGAGAAGAGCAACTCCTTTGAAAAGATGGGAACTACTCATTTGCATGTAATTATGTTATGAAAATAGGGGAACAAGTAATAATGGGTACTGACAAAAATGTAATACATGGCACATTAAAAAGTTACCTATTTCAAGAAAAATGGAGACTTTACAGTTAACCAAAAATTGTGTTATTAATGATAAGCACAGAGTTAAAAATGTCTAAAGCTGCAAAATTCAGAGATAAAAATGAATGTCATTTAGAAATAGAGATGTCAATAATTTGGAGGAAGATAAAACTGAGGGTTGAAAGGTATTTTTTATTGTAAGTTCTACTAACTCATGAAACTTTATTTCTTTGTTACAACTTTTGATAAACTATTTTCTCATTATAACAGTCTGGCCAGTATGTGAAAAGTGGATATAAAGAAAAGATGGGTTGGAATAAAGACTAAGTTAGGAAACTAAGGCAAGCTGATGGTGGCGCTGGTGGTGGTGGTAGAGGCGACAGTGGCTGACAGCAGCATGGTGGTCACAGAGATCTATTTTTTAAGGTGATAAAACATAAGATTTGTACAAAGAACAGGAGGAGGTAGGGGAGAAACAGGTGCTACAAATTAAGGGTTCTGTTTTAGATGTATTAAATTTGAGATACTTACTAGAGCTCCAAATTGAGTTATCAACCAAAGTTTGATGCATGAATCTGGGGCTCAAGAGTCGTGAAAGGCTAGAGATAAAAATTTTAAAGTGGTCAGATATGTGGCACATGCTTGTAATCCTGGCACTTGAAAGGCTGAGGCATGAGGACCACTGTAAGTTCAAGGCCAGCCTACGGCACATAGTGAGTTCAAGGTTAGCCTGAACCACATACCAAGACCCTGTCTCAAAACACAAGAACAAAAAATTAAAAATAAAAAAATTAGAGTCTTTAGCTATCGTTGATATTTAAAACCGCTAGGACTGGGTAAATACGATAGGGAGATCTGGTGTGTGGTGGCACACTGAGCAGAGGATTGCTAAGTTTAAGGGCAGCCTGGGCTACATAACAAGTTCAAGGCCAGCCTGAACTGAAGAGCAAGACCTTGTTTAGAGAGAGAGAGAGAGAAAGAGAGAGAGAGAGAGAGAGAAGAATAGGTAAAAGAGAAAATAGAAATAGATTTGTAGGGAATGTGGTTCAGGGTTAGAGCACTTGGCTAGCACACACCAAGCTCTAGGTTTGATCCCTAGCACTGCTACCAAAAAACAAAACGCTAACTATAATGCATATTTATACATTATAGAAGTACAACAGAAAAACTTGAAAACAGCATGCATATTTTGACATAAAAGCAAGTACTAGTTTATAAATTTCTATTTCAGAGATGACAGGTAGATAGATATATATAAACACGCTGACTCATGTAATTTATACTTATAGTGGTCATGGTCAAAAAAGTTAAATTCTAGATGAGAAGCAGGAAAAGATAATTAGAGCCACTATTGAAAAACACCATGGAAGTGCAGAGTATAAAAGTCAAGCAGGAGGATCACTGCAAGTTCAAGACCAGCCTTGGACACAAAGTGACCTCAAGTCCAGCCTGAACTACATAGTGAAACCCTTTCTCAAAAAGACAAAAAAAGAAAGAAAGAAAAGAAAAAGCCAAAAGAAATGCTTCTCAGAGAGAGAGCATTCAACTGTGAGAATGAAAACGCTCAAGTAGGACTGAAGCAAATCCCCAGGAGACCATTTGTCACTGACCTTGATAAGGTCAGCTTGAGTGAATTGTGGAGGATAAAACATTTTAGAATGAATTACAGGTGAGAAAGCAGAAGCAACCAATACAGACAGAAGGAAAACTTCCTTTAAATTTTTTGGGGATACCAGCAATCAAACTCAGGACTTCACACTTGCCAGGCAGGTGCTGTGCCACTGAGCTTTATCCCCCACCAAGCTCCCTAAATTTGAACATCAGAATTCACCAACAGCCTGTCAGAGCTAAGATGATGCCTCCCAGAAGGTCGCATCATATAGTCTATCTCCAGAGCATACTAGGCATTCAATATTCAGTGTGCTGAATTGAATGAAATTAGAAAACTGAAGACCCAGCTCCAAGGGCACAGGCTTCTAATCTAAGCCTTTACATCTGGGTTTAAGGAAGGGGACTCTATGAAATCTGATATTGGGAGAAAACAGTATACTTGTATATATTTCTAACTGTTCACAGCATTCACTAGATTCTCAAAAGGTTGTAACCACCAGAAAGGTAAGAACAATTGTTTTATGGACATCCACCTAAATTATCCACTTATTCTCTACATGCAGTCAGTGCTGAAGATACTGGTGTTTGCTACACACTGAACAACGACCCTTCCCTGGCAAATTCATATGCCAAGGTCCTAATTCTCAATATGACTGCATTTGCATGTAAGGCCTTTAGAGATGTAATTAATGTTACATGAGGTCATAAGGGTGAAAGTCATAATACAGTTGAATAACATATAAGTATATGCATATGCACAAGTAGACATATTTTCCACAAGCATAGCTCTAATACTGCACATCATGTAATGAAAAGATCAGGACACAAATAGAGAAAGGTCATGTGAAGATACAGGGAGATGTTTATCACCAAGGCAAGGAGAAAGCCCTCAGAAGAAAATTAACCCTGATCACACGTTGATATCAAGAGTTCAAGCTTCCAGGAATGTGAGAAAATGAATTTCTGTTGCTTAAGTGACCCAGTCAGTGGTATTTTGCCATGGTAGCTAATACAGCACACAAGCTTCTTAATTCTGGCCCACTCCTCTCCCTCAAGCCCAAGGCCCATCCCAGTCAAAACAAGAGGCTAGGTCTCCCAATAAGAAAAGAAAATTCATTTGGACTACTTCATAAAACTATTAGTTCTTGACCATTCCAATCAAAACAGGGTGTTACACTCCACTTCTCTTATTCCACGTTTCCTGAAACTAAAGGTTCTTTTAGAAAAATGAGTAAAAATAAATAGTCAAATAACTTGAGACATAAAAAAGAGGTCAAATTCTGATGTCTCATAGGAAGTTCGGCAACTATTCTATCCAAGGAGTGGTGTGGGCTGTAGGTCATATGGCCATGTCTAGGCAGGTCGTAGGTTCAAATTAGAAAGAGTAAGACATGTTTCACCACATATAAATAAATCACAAGGATCCGGTTTTCCTTACTTCAAGAACTTTAAACATCAGCAATCAGTCCAAAATGTTGACATTACAAGTAGGTAATTGAAAGAGGTTATTCAATTGTTTTATCCCATTAGAAAAGCTGTATGAATAAGCTTTAGTTCTAGTGTCCTGTGAGGTCTGGGTTCCACCCACCACCAAATTTTAAAAGATAAATAACATATAATATATCCATATGCACAAGGACACACAAACTTTCTCCAAACATAGCTCTAATACTGTGCCACTGTGAATTAATGAAGTATTTATTTTGAATTCTGACCAATTGCTACATCAATGTGAACCCATAACTGTAAACATAAATTCACATTCTAAATACTTTTTAAGTATTCACTACTGCTCAGCCTCTTTGCTGAGACCCGTGGTTATCAGTTACTGTGTATAAAGAAAAAAGATCTAAAATTCTACTAATACAGCTTTGAAAGAGTTTAACTTGCTCTCATTCCAAGAAGGAAAATACCCATGGCAAACAAAATAGTACCATTATTGCAGAACAGAGGGTTAGATTACCTAACCCTGGAAGTTTAATATAGCTGATGTTTTTAAAGTTCTGCCTGTTCTCAACATCTCTGCTTGGAATTTAGTTGAAGCCTGAACTCGAAGTAAACAAACAATTTCACATGTTCTACAAACCAAAGTGTGTGCCAATCCTTGATTAATTACATAAAGACAGTGAAACCTAACATTACCATTTGGGTCAAAATATGTCAAAAAGAAAAAGGAGTAACCAAACACTTCCCCTTCGAGCACTGGCCACGGCGAAAATCTGGGCAGTCAGAGGCAAGGATAGAAATCAAAGGCAGACGCTGAAGATATCGGGTTTAATGTGGATTCAAAGATGCCCAGTCCTGAACCCTGTCCCTTCCCTCTCCAGGATGCCAGCGGGTTGGGGGTGCATCTCCTGGAAACTCACTCGTGGGAGGGAAGGAGGCGATAAATGACTAACGCGCTTGTCCGTCCACGCCAGGGGCTGCAGTCGCGGAAGGTTTCCGGACCAGACAGCACCAGCGAGCCAGCGAGCCAGCGACCCGAGCCCAGCGCGCGCGAGGAGCCACTCCGCGACGGGCGCCCCCACTCACCGCACACCATCAGCAACAGGACGATCAGCAGCGTGGCCACGAACACCAGCAGGGTCAGCCCCACGTTGTGCCACATCTTGAGCTGAGAAGGGTAGCGGCCTCAGGGCGCGAGCAGCAGGCAGCAGTGTGCGGGCTTCAGCGGTGGGCGGCGCGGCCCCGGGACGGCATGGGCGGCGGGAGCACCTCGGCAGAGCCCCCGGGGCAGGGGGAGCACGCCGGCTGGAACTGCGGCCGGTCCCCAACCCTTCTTCTCTTGGGGGCGGACGGAGCCGGGCGCCCCTACCCCCTCATCGCTCTGGGGAGCCGGGGCCGCGGCGCCCAGAGACCCCGGCGGTGGCCGGATGCGCTTCCATGGCGGACGCTGCGCGTCTGAGGAGAGGACGAGCACGGAGACGCACGGCAGCTACAAGGCCCTGGCTGCGGCCCGCGGGAGAATCTCTTGGTCCCAAGGGACGCCGGACGTCAACGTCTCTAGGCTGCAGTAGCTGCTGCCGCTCAGATCCAAGCCCCCCTCCCGGTGTGGCAGCCTAGCACCAAGCACCCCCTCCGCTCGCCTCTGCCGTGGCGCGGGGATGGCTGGGAGATGGAGTACGGAGTCCGACGGAGGCCGCAGGGGGAAGCTTCGCAGGAACTACAACTCCCAGAATGCCCCGTCGCTCGGGGTTTCGCGACTCCCACCCTCCCTCCACCTCCTGAGCCTTTCGGCTTTCTGCGCCCACCTCTTTTTCAGTGGACTGCGGAACGCTGTTTTCATCTCAGCGCGCGCGATAGGCTTCCCTCTTCTTTACTGTGCCGAGGCTCTAGTGAAATTTCAGCCCTTGCTTGGTTCACAGAGTCGTTTTAAGTATACCGAGACAGAAGGGAGGCGACTGCCTGAAAAACTGGTTACCTCTGAACCCAGCCTTAGTGCCTGGAGCGAAGGTTGGGTATTTGGAACTTTGAAGGAAGTGCATCCTGCTGCAACATAAGGTTCAGAGCCAAGAATCTCCTTTTCCCCCTGTAATGGACGTTGTGATCTGTGTTTCTATGGGTAACATGTTTCAGAAATGACATCTGCTTGTGCCCTTAACTCATCTACCTGAATTGGGAGTTTGAGTCTCCTGCGTCCTTGAAACCAGGAGACATTATGTATGACCCACAACTGAAGATTTCGCCTCACTTAAACAGATATCTGAATTAAAGCTCCCCGTTCTGCCAGGTTGCATTCGTTCGTGAAAACAGAGCCCCCAGAAAAGGATAAGTGTGCTCCTCTTTTAGGAGGAATCAGAACCTTTACATTTTCCTGTGACTCTCTACTCTTTTGCAATGATTTTTCCCTGTTTTCCATCTCTAAAAACAGAAAAATCTAAGCAGCAGTTCCTTGGCTTAGTAAATGTTAGCTGTTCCCTGCTGCATTGCATCGTCAACAAATACTCTATAAAAATAAGCAATAATTACTTTGCAAAAGATTTAGTGTTCTGTGAAGAGAAAATGAGTCCAATGCAATTAAAACCTATTGAAAATACCAGTTTATGCTTTTTTACATAAATGATTCAACTGTATTGCATAAATGAAACACATTTTTTAGAAACATGGTTAAGAGACAGAAGAACTGAAAGAAATTATTTTAAGAATTCAATCACATACCTGTTTTGAATACCTGTAAGTGCCAGGCACTGTTCTAGGTGCTGGGGTTATAGCAATGAATGAGGTAAACAAAGTGCCTATGCTTAAAATGCTTCTATTATAGTTAGAAGATACAGACAATGGGCATAAATAGGGAAACTGCAGGAACTGCAAATTTGTGGAATGAAAATAAGCAGGACAGTATGGTAAAGATGGAGGTATTACTTTGGTTTGGGGGAGACTGAGGAAACTACCCGAGAAAGTAACACTTGATTTAAGTTCTGACTGACAAAAAGGACCCAGCCATAGGAAGACCTCAAGGAAGAGCCTATGAGGTAACAGGAGCTGCTTGTGCAAAAGCCACAAGGAGCACACAAACTTGGCACTTCCCTAAGCCTTGGCAGTGTTTCTCAACTCTGAATGCACATTTTGAATCACCTGGGGAGATTTTACATTACACCTGGCCAGAGCTCAGCCCACCCTGAGTGAATCTGAAATTCTGGAGGCAGATCTCAAGTGCAGTAGTTTCTAAAAGCTCCTATTCTAACATGTACTTTTAGGCTGTGGTTCTCAAAAAACGATCTTTGGGTCAGCAGGGTCACTTGGAAACTTGTTAGAACTGCCCAGGAACACCTAATGAATCCAGAAATCCATGGTAGTCTAAGTAAAAGATGGTAGCTTCCACTAAGGCAGTCATCGCTGGAGTTGGTGAAAAGTGGACACACAGCTCATGCCCACATTTTGGATTAGCTCATGAATGCATGGAAGGAGGGCAGTGAGGGAAAAGAGTAGTCAAAATACGGAGTAAAGGGACCCTTTATGTGCAGTTGGCGGGAATGTAAATTAATACAGCCACGGTGGAAAACAGTATGGAAATTCCTAAAAAAGTTAGAGCTACCATATGATTCAGCAATCCCACAATTGTGTATATATCCAAAGAAAGGAAGCAGCAGGAGAGTCAGCAGATATTTATCAAAACATCTATTTCATGCAAGGCACTATACTTGCCAGTAGCAGTAAAAAAATAAATGTTTCCCTGATCTAAAATACCCCAACCTGTGTCAGGATTTTTCAGTGTTGACTTCATGATCTGTGCATCATGAATTCGATTTAGTGAGTCAAGACTAGCACTTCAAAGAACAGAATAGAAGACATCAACATATATGATGAGAAATAAGGGCAAGAACTGTTCATGGAACTTTGATTTTAGGTATCTGTTTCCGTGGTATATGGATTTGATGCGTATGTGTGTGAGTGAATTGAGTTACAATACAAAATACTTCTTTTATTATTGATTATAGGTTTTAAAGAGTCATAAACCCATTGTTTAGCAAGAGAAGCCAGACATGTATATGTGATTATATTAAAAATTATTATCCATGTATAACATAGGATTTTATAGATGAGATTAAGGCTAACAGACCAAAAACATTAGTAATAGATAATGAATATAGCTGACTTAAAAGACAATTTTAAATTAGCCTTACTTTTAAAAGAAAAGTTGTACCATTAAAAAGTATAATGTTATTGGGAAAAAGGAAAGATAAAGGGAAAAGACAAGTCCCAAGTGTGTAGTGAGGGTATTAGATTCTGTGACTGTAATAAAATACCTGAGATAATTAGTTTATAAAGATAAAAGGTTTGTTTGGTCCATAGTTTCATAGGCCCATTGGTGATCAATTGGTCCAATTGTCTGGGGCCTATTAGGGGGCAGCACAGCATGGCAGAAGTATACCACAGAGCAAAACCACTCAGCTTATGAGCCACGGAACAAAAGAAAGGAAGAGGAAGGAGGTGGGATCCCAAAATCTCCTCTCACGGCATGTTCTTAATGACCCAAAGACCTCCACTAGGCCCTGCCTCTCCAATGTTCCATTACTCTCATTAGTGCCACCCTGAGCTCCAGACTTTTAACACACAGGCTTTTGGAAGACCCCAAATCATAGCAGGAGTATAAAGTGCTTTTAAGAGTCCATAGAAAAGATAATTTATTTCAGTCCTAAGGAATTCATAGTAGAGTTATAATACAGTGGTTGAGAATTCTTCTGTAATTTGACTCTGAGTCTGCACTCTAGGTTTCAATTCTGACTTGGTTGAATCTTGCCATCCCTCTAAGCCTCTATTATGTTTGTAATTGGCCATTATTTATTTATTTATTTATTTATTTATTTTTATGGTGCTGGGGATTGAACCCAGGGCCTTATGCATGTAAGTCAAGAACTCTACCACTGAGCCACATCCCCAGTCCCTATTAGGTTTGTAATAATTTTAGATGTAGAAGGATTTTATCAGAGAAGCTGAACCACCATGAGTGGTGTGGAATGAGAGATTTACTACAGGAGTTAAATCCCAGGCAAACATGGGAGCTGATGTGACTATTGCTTCCGTGTCTATCATTAGGCTAAAACTTGCTGTATCAACAGTAAGGAAGGAAAGTTGAATGTGGAAGAGGCAAGAGCAGACTGGAAATGCAAGGATCCAATGAAGACAGTTATGTCCTATAAAGAACAACCAAAACCCACATCTGCCTCTCCCCACTTCCAAACTCAGTGCCATAGGTAACATGTAGGAGAAGATGGAAAATATCAAACAGGAACTGGAGTACATTCATTTCCTAAAGCTACTGTAGCAAAATGCCACAAACTTGATGGCTTAACAATTTCAAATCTAGGTGCTAGCAGGGCTGTGCTTCTTCCAAAGGCCTTAGGGAAGAATCCTTCCTGTCTTCCGGTGGCTGCTGGCAAATTTTGGCATTCCCTGGCCAAGCTGCTTCATTCTAATCTCTACCTCTGCCTGTATGTGTCCCCCTCTCTTGCATGTTTGTGTCTTTACATGGCCTTCTTGTAAGGACACCAGACATTGGATTTAGGGCTTACCCTAATCCAGTGTGATCTCATCTTAATGTAACTACAAGTAATTGCATTTGCAGAGAATATATTTCCAAATAAGGACACATTCTAAAGTTGCTGATGGATGTGGATTTGGGGGGAACAATACTATTCAAACCAGTAAATGGAGGAACTGTAATTTAGGGTGCTTTCCAAGCCCAGTAAGTGACCCAGTGATAGGTCAGCAAATATGGCTGGCTGCCTACAACAGGCCATCAAAATATTTTTTTTAAATTGGCAGCTACTTCATTGCTAACTCTCAAATAAAATGAAATATATCTCTATTGTCCAGCACTGATATAGAAACATATAAGAAAGGAATTTCTGGGAAACTCCAGCTTTGCTAAATTAACATAATACAGTGACTGCACAATAATAGGATTTTTTTTTTCTTTTAGCAGAGCAATGACTTTATGGAAACTTAAAAATATTTATCTGGGAAAAAATAATGTGGTACTTTCTCAAAAGATTAAAAAAATAGAATTACTATCTTATCTAGAATCCTATTTTGGGGTATATGTCCTATGAATTTCAAATCAGCATGTTGAAGAGGGGTACACACTCCCATGTTTTTTGTGATACAATTCACAATAGCAAAGATATGGAATCAAACTGAGATTTCATCAATGTATGAGTAAATAAAGAAAATGTATGTACACTCAGTGGAGTATTTTTCAGCCTTAAAGGTGAAGGAAATCTTGTCATTTGGTGCAAGATGGATGAATCTGGAGGCCATTACATTAAATGAAATAAGCCAGAACCATAAAGACAAATAAGACCTGATTTCTTTCATATGTGGACTCCAAAAAATAAGTTAACCTCGTAGAAATTAATAGTACAATTAGTTACCAGAGTCTGGGAGGAGTGTGGATGTATGTGAGGAAGGAATACAAATAGGTCCAAGTTCCCGTTAGCCAGGAAGAATAAATTCTGGTGTTCTACTTCGTAGTAGGAGAACAGCAGCATTATACTGCCAACTTCAAAATATCTGGAAGAATTCTAAGTGTCTTATGACAAGCAAATGATACATGTGTAAGGTGATGGGTATGCTAATTATGCTGATTTAATCACTACCTGATGTAGTATATCAAAAATTATATTATACCCTATAAATAAAAGTATGTGTTAATCAAAATAAAATGAAAAGCTGAGGCTATGACTCAATGACAGAACATTTGCCTAGCATGAACAAGACCCTGGGGTCAATCCCCAGCACCACAAGAATTAATAAATAAAATAAACAAGATTTTAAAATGCTGCTCTGGCAGCAAAATGGAGGAAAGATTGAGAGTGAAGAAACACCAGAGATTATTTAAGACATACTGGCAGAGTCTGGGATAAGAGCCTCTAAATGTGTTTTGGTCAGCTTCTGATAGTGTAGACTCAATGAATCAAGCCAAACCTCTGGCTGAACACAATTTAAAACATCAGAACTAAAAAAGAAAAAGAATTTTCTACCAGTATCAATCAGCCAACAAAATAATGAGGAACAACTGGACTAAAAGTGGGGAGAAGATCAAAACAGGAATCCAGAAGTAAGTGCAGGACATTTTGGGCTCTTTTACACTTGGGAGGCCACCAAAATCTTCATAGGGCCCTTAGCGGGGCTGTGCAGGGCTCAGAGGACCAAGAACAATGCTGAAGACTGGACTCAGGATGCTGAGAGAGGAGGCACAGAGGGCTGAGACACCAAAAGGCAACCCCATGGGAATTAAGGACACTAAAAATAACCCCAGCTTGAATCAGCTTTGTCTGGGCCAGTGACCCAAACTCTAAAATTGGATGTAGGAAATCCTGGATTAGTACAACCTTCAAGCTTAGCAGAAACAAATGAAGAATCTCATTGTCCCAGGCCTGGAATTATTTCCACAAATAACTTCAAACATGATTTCTAGAGCATACTCAAACATGTTTTTGATTGTATGGCATTCTTAATTGAAAACAAATTTTTGAACATATGCTTGCATATGTTTGTTTACAAATGATCACACTTGTTACTTTGCATTATGAAATGCACGGAAATAGAAATGAAAAAGAATGAAATGAAAATAAGAAAATGCTTCACCTTTTAAATTTGCATTTTCAGTAGTAGGGAAGATGTTTAATATCACTGTATTAGTGTGCTAGAGCAACGAAGTGCAAGGGGTCACCACATGGGTGGCTTAAGACAACAGAAATGATGTATTTGCATCTGAAGCTGAAAGTCCAAAATCAAGGTGTTGGCTGGGCCATGATTCCTGTGGGGACTCTAGGGAAAGATTCTGTCTTTAAATACTTTTCCCAAAGAAAATGCAGAAAACTCTTGTGTGTCACAAAAGGGTTTGTTTGGCTGTTCAAGTGAAGACCTGTTATTTAGAAGTCCTAATTTGCAAATGAGGCCCACTAAGAACTCTTCACAAGGACACAGCAGTACACAGTAATATGCTGAATGTGAATCTCCTACCACATCCTCAGGATGCAGCTCCTGACTCATTTGAAACATGACCTTGTAACATAAAGACCAACTGAGAGCCCCTATGTTAATCTTAATATTACAAAAGCTGAATCTCTTCCTAGTCAGCTTTTCATTACTGCAACAAAACACCTCAAATAATCAACTGATACACAAGTAAGGTTTGGTCTGGCTCAAACTTTTGGAGATGTCACCCCACAATTGATCCACCCTGCTGCCTCTGAGCTCATCATGGTAGGGTAGCCGGCCTCATAGTGGGAATGAAAAGAAGGAAGAAGGAACAGATTAGTGTACCATAGTCCCCTACAACCTCCAAGTGACCTATGACCTCACACTAGGCTCCTCCTCTTAAAGGCTCCACCCCTCTGGATAGTATCACCCTGGGTACTGAAACTAACACAGGAGCTTGAAGTCCAAACTATAGTACTTACCTTTTATTTATTTTATTTTATTTATTCTTTTTAGTACTTACCTTTTAAAGTAAACACGTACTCTAAAATAAAACAAAGGCTAAAGAATAGAATACAAAAACAATAAAAGCATTTTATTAACACTTGCAATACATAATAGTTGCCTTAGTTTTGAGGACTTGGGACATGTATATATTTTGATTATTTTTTATTCTCTTCTACATTCCTCTTGACCCCCTCTCCCATATCCAGAAAGCCTGCTTTTTTATATATAAAAATATATTCTTCTTTTCCTTTTATGGCTTCAACATATTATACTGCACATCCCATTCATCTGGGCAAAAAGCCACAAGAACTAAACTCGGGGAAGGAAGGACAGATGGGATTAGCACTGAGTAAACAGGCTCCTGGAGCCATTGGTACTGCAGAGGACAGGGTTAGCCGAGGTACTGGATGACAGTCAGTCACCCGAACAGACATCTTTCATTTGGGGAGAAGGAGAAGGTAATATTCACCATGTGGGCTTTGGATCGTGATGGTAGAATGTCTGGATAAAGGAGTTCAGCAAGAAAATTCCAGTGTTTGTGTGTGGAGTGAGTTCAAAGGAGGACTCAAGTAGTCATCTGCAAGTCTGAAATTAAAGCCAAAGGAGTGATGAAGGTATAAAAGGGAAGATGACAAAATCAAAGTAGTGTTTTAAGAAGACAAGTGGTGTCGAGAATTTGTGTGGAAATAATTTGACCTCAAGATGAACTAAAAGAGACCGTAAGGCTGTTGGTGTGGGCTGGTGATGTCTTCAGCAAGGCCACAGGAGAAGGTGGCGGGTGGGAAGGAGAGTTTGAGTAGAGGCAGCCTTGCTAAGGGGGGGTGAGCTTTGCAATGAAGAGGAGTAAGGAGCCAGGGAGAGGAAAAGCTTCGTGTGTTCCTTTCAGGCTTTGCTGTGGTTTGGATTTTAAGTGTCCCCCTGTGCTTGGTCCCAGCCTGTGGGGCTACTGGGAGGTGGGGTACCTAACGGGAGTGAGGTCACTGGGCAGTGCCCTGGAAGGAGATGTTGGAACTCCTGCTCTTCCCTTCCTGTCTCTTGGCTTCTCACTGCATGAGGTGAACAAGCCTTCACTTCCATGTGCTCCCACCATGATGTACTATGCCACACAAGTGCATGGTACTAGGGTTAAGCAACCATAGATAAAACCTCTGAACCCAAGAGCTGAGTAGATCTTGCCTCTGCTTCTTTGTTTTGCACCAGTGAAGATTGAACCTAAGCCTCATGCATGGTAGGCAAGTGCTGTACCACTGAGTTTTCCCATTCTAAATTTTTCCTCCTTTAAAGTTGATTGCCTCAGGTATTTTGTCAATGGAAAGCTGCCATAGACCTTACTTGGAAAATATCTTATTTCAAATATTCTACCCTCTATTCTCATTCTGACCATATGAAAATCCACATAAACATAAAGAATTTATGTTCAAAAGCACTTAAGTATTAGTAATGGTTTGGTTAAATTGTGGGTAGGCTCCAGACACACATAAGTGATTTAGAAGTTAAGATCACCAAAAAATTTATATGGTTGCAATTTTGGTTCATTTGTTAGTTTTTTTGTTTTGTTTTGTTTTTTGGTAGAAGGAAAGATAAACCAATTTAGAATTTTATGTAGAACTATATTATCAATCTCACAATATGATAGGCAGAACATTTGGAAAATGTTTAAATTTTTTCTTTAGCAGATCAGCCTATATTATTTTTAAACTTCCATAACTACTTCCCCCATACCCACTCCTCTAAATTGAATAATGACAAAGAAAGAAAAAAAGAACTGAATTTCTAAAGCTTCCCCATTTTCTTTGATTGTAGGGGCTGTCAGCACCCTTCCATTTGAACAACAAAGCCCTAATTCTTAAATTTCTGAACAAATACGATAGTTTACTAAATCTTTATTTTCTAGTACAAAGATTTTAAATTCTGGTAGGATCCTCCCCCTGACCCCAACAATTTTTAGAATACTAATCAAATGAATAAGTTATCGTAGGCCCATTGGTATTTGGACTGGAAGAAAATGGCTTTTGGGGATGACCGAAAATATTTTTATTGAACTTAATATGGGCGCTCAAGCCACTATTTTAAAAGTAGTTATCAATACAGTTGCTTTTCTACTTTGTCATGAAACTTGGAGTTAGGCTCAAATTTCAAACGGTAACTTAATTAAAGACTAGTTAATGATAGCTAGTAACATTCCTATTTGTCTGCTATGTGAACCCATTTCATCCTCACTTCAGGTCTATTAGGTAGAAGCTATTATCATCCCCATTTTATGGATGAGGAAACTAAGGCATGTGAGGTTAAGAAACTGGGTCAAAGTTACATAGCTTGGGAGGGGGTAGAGCCAGGATGCTGACCATGCCATCTGTCCAGTCTAAACTCTCAATCATTCTGTTCCCTCAGCCCGCTTAAGGGAGAGTTAAGTGGGTTCAGGTGGGAAATACTCTAGCTCACCACCCCCCTAAAAATTCCAACTGTCAAACATATTATAATAGACTGAGGGAAAATCAAATAACTAGTGCTTGTAACATAAAGAAGCATCTGGAAGACAAAGCAGGTCTTCTCTGCCATCCATCCTACTCTGCTACAATCCCCCTTCCCAACATTCTGTCTCACACGATGAAAAAGAAAAGTACTAGAAGCCACAAGGCCGCTGCAGTCTTGCAACATTTTGCTGAGGACTGAAGAGAAAAAGCTGGAGAGATTACCTAGTCCAGACTGCACCAGTAAGTTGCCATTTGCATTTTTAATGGTTGCAATAGAATTAAAAAAAAAAAAAAGAGTAGGTTGGGCCCCATAAAGATATTGTTTTATTTATGAACCTCGTTAATGTTTAGAACACTATGCATAAATACAATCTAAAAGTCTTTGGCTTTTTATTTATGGTTGCTTCATTTGGTGTTTTTGTTGTTGTTTTGCTTATTTTCCTTTTTCTACATTTTGGTTTTTAGTCACAAACAAACAAAAAAAAACCCTGTCATCTGCTGACCTAGTCAAAATGCACCTTCCTGTGAAGTGAGGTCTAAACCACTGGATTCTCAGCATGCCTTTTAAAGGTCAATCCTTGAACTTCACACTTATTTTGAAAATTTTCATTGCCATAAGAAAACTCCAGATTCTTCTTAAGACAATGACTATACTTTTCAACCGGAAATGTCATGCTTATCACTTGGTTCAATTCAGCCACGCTTGTTATACCCAGTTAGTTTTTTTTTCTTCAAAACCACAGCAAGAGTAATTTTGTTCTGAAGCACTGCTTTCCCATCTCTCTCTCTCTTTTTTTTAAAACCAACTCCCACCATGTTTAAATTGAAGAGCAAAACTCCCTACTGTGCCCTACGAGCCTCCACAGGTCCTTCATTCCTGCCCTTATGCTGAAATTTTGATTGTATTTACTGGCATGAATTATGTAAGCTCATCCTGGACACAGTTTGGGGTACCCGCTAGTCCTCCACCTGGCAGGCTCCTCTTTCTCCTGCTGATTGTCCAGTTAGTGCCTGGACTTCAAGTTCAACCCACTTGCTGACTTAGCCTGGTGTTATGGTTTAAAAACTAGTGTTCAGCTTAACACAGCTGAATTGAATCCGCATAGTGCTGAGTGTAGATGACCCCCCTGAGGAAATTTGCCAGCATATAAAAAAGCGATGTGGTGAGGAAGAGCAGAGTGTGTGGGTTCTCCTAAGTGTGCCTGTTGTTTGGAGCTGTTGATTCTCCTGGATGAGCTTGTCAATCTTTTTTCCTTATATGAACTTGGCTATTATCATCAGAGGAGCTTGGGACCTTATCACTGAGATTGACTGTGGTTCACTTTTGGGGAGCTCTGGTTCTTACTCTAGCATTGCTTCCTGGGAAGATGGTGTACTGTTCAATCTCCAGGAGAAGTTTGTCACGTTGACTTCCTGAGATGAACTTGGATATTCCCATCATGTGAGGAGCTCAGAATCTTGTCACTGAGGATGGCTTTTCAGGGGCCCTGGTCCTTACTTTGAGCGTTACTTGCTGGCTCCAGTGCAGAACCCTCAGCCTGCTGGCACAGATCCTTCACCCTGCTGGCATAGACTTTCTAGCTTCTAATGCTAACCTTTTGGCCTTCCCAGCACAGATCCATGAAACAAACTTGCATGAGTCATTATTGTGGGCTCTAGACCTCTTGACTCATGGGAGGCATTGTCATGGGCTCTAGGTCTTCAACTGGACTCATGCAGGACATTAGTGTGGGATCCAGGCCCTTGGCTGAATTTTCTAAATCTTTAATGTTGTGGACAGATTTCATGCACTTTCTGTATTTAACTCTGGGTGACCATCATAAAGTAATACTATAAATTCTGTGTCCTGTGTGTAATTGTTCTCCTTACAAACCCTGACTACAACACCTGGCTTAATTAGGTCTCCTCATTACATCTTCACATGGAGTTGTAGCTTTTCAATGTATGTAACACAGTTCATAATCAAACACTTACTAACCTCTTCATTTCTCGACAGTCTGCTTCCCAGTAAGATTGTCAACTCTTCCGTGGACAGAGATAGCATCAGTTTAGCTCAAAATGGAATCGCCAGCACTTACCACTGGGCCTGTCACATGGCTCACTGAATGAACAACAGCACTGACATAACTTGTACTGAGATTCAGCAGATACATCCAGAAGGCATCTTAGATTGGAGACTGATAATTGTGCACACATGCTTGTTCATGAGTATGTATAGCAGGAGGTGCTGTAGAGGAGAAAGATATACTATAATACAAATTTATTTTCATTAAGTGTATTTTTACTTTTATAAATTACACATATTAATGATTGTGAATTTAAATTTCTTTTTCTATGGAAACTGCAGGAGGCAAATATCACTGATACATATATGGTTTGTGAGGGCATTTGTTTAAAGCAGGAATTCTCTTCGTACAGATTGTAAATATTTTTAAACAATACCATCACTGAAGCCTATACTTAAAAGGTACAATTCAAAAAAAATCCCTGCCGAGGTAGGAACAAACTGAATTTATCCAAGGTGTTCAGAATTCATCCAGCAGATGGTGCTAAAATATCAATTTGGCACCGTGCAGGTTTAGTATAAATTTGTTGATTGGCCATTTCAGCCTTGATTGTCCAGTTCTTGCAGCAAACATACCCAAAACGGCCAGTCTTGTAGAATATGGATACAGGAAGTGTTAGAACCAAAGGCTTAAAAGTGGGAAGATGTTAATATTAAATACAAGAGTTATTTCCAAAAATCATTGGCAAAAATTTTAAGTGACAAGCTAATATTAAGGAAATTAAAATGTGTATAATGCTATTTAATATCAGTCATCAGAGGGTTTGAAATGAGCCTTTTTAGGAAGCTTAGCAGAAGTATCATTAGTTCCAATTTGCAGAGAGGTGAGGGTTTTATCACACTTACCAGCCAATATACTTTCTGACGTGATTTTAAAAGTCACCCACAGGCTTGTTTTATTTTTTTATTTTTTGGTACCAGGGATCGAACTCATGCTTGCTAGGCAGGTGCTTATGCCTCTGAATTAAATCCCCAGCCCCACAGGCTTACTTTAATCCTTTTTCCTTTCTGTGCTGGAGATGGAGCTCAAGGCCTTGCACCTGCTGAAACCCTGCTCTACCTGGGAGCTACACTCCCAGCTCCCAGTTTTTAGAAACCCTAGGTATCAGGCAAGTCAAGCAAGCGGTGCTAGCAGCCTCAGACCTCAAAGTTTCAGTGACTCAAAGCCCCGAATGTATTTCTAGCTTGTGCTGTGTGGTGGGTTGACAACTGGTGGTCAACTTGTAGCGCCAGCTGAACTGAGTCAGTGCAGTGCTGAGTGTAGGTGGCCCACCTAATGATTGTTACCAAGATAAAAAGGAGCTCTGGAGAGGAAGAAGTGTTTTGTGCTGCTGTTGGTTCTCCTGTTGCCATTGGTTCTCCTGGAGGAGCTTGTCAAACTTCTTTCCTGAGAACTTGACTGTTCTCATTGTCAGAAGCGCTCAGGACTTTGTTGTTGCTGAGAGTGGCTGCGGTTCACTTTGGGGGAGTTCTGGCCTTTACTTTGAGCATTGCTTCCTGGCTCTGGAGGGGAAGATGTGTGCTCTTCAGTCCCTAGGAGAAACTTGTCATGCTGGCTTCCTGTATGAACTTGGCTGTTACTATCAGAGGAGCTTGGGACCTCATTGCTGAGGATGGCTGTGGTATTTTTTGGGGGAAGCTCTGGTCCTTACTTTGAGCATTGCTTCCTGGCTCTAGTGCAGATCCCTCAGCCTACTGGTGCAGATCTTCATCCTGACTGGCACAGACTTTCTAGCTTCCACCACTGACCCGGAGCAGATCCGTGAAACAGACTTGCATGAGACATTGTCGTGGGCTCTAGGTCTTCAGCTGGATGCGCGCAGGATGTTGCTGTGGGATCCAGGCCCTCAGCTGAATTTTTTGGGATCTTTAGCATGTGGACAGATTTCTGGCACTTTTCACGTTTGACTCTTTGGGTGACTATTATAAAATAATTCCATAAATTACATATCCTGTATTAAATCATTTTCCTTGCAAGCCCTGACTACAACATGCTGTGTGTCGATCATACAGTAGTTGGCTGGGGCTCTGAGCAGTGTTGTTGTCATCAGGGGAAACAGGCCACTACTGGAAAGTCACCGGCCACAGTGGCAAGGGAAAAGCAAAGCATGAACAGTCACAAATTGGCTCTCAATACCTGGACAGACGTGGGATTCTGCCCTGCAGTTGCTCTGTCTGAATTAGAGCAAACCACACGGTCACACCTGTCTTGCCGAGTTCAAAAATACAATACTATTGTGCATTTGGGAGGAAAACCAGAACTTTTTGACTAATTGTGCTAACTACCACAGGCTGTAAATGTAATAATAGCAAAATAATTCATCAGAGATAATATAGTATTATTTAAGGGTTTTTTTTTTTTTTTGGAAATCACACTCAGGACCTCACACTTGCTAGGCAGGCGCTATGAGGTTTCATTGATTTTTGAAGTCATCCTTACATCTTGAAAGTGAGGACCTATGGGCTATATTATTAAATCAACTTTTTGCTTCAAGGCAAGCACTGCTACCATGAATAATTCATGTATTTTGCTTTTGGCTTTTAAACTCACAGCTACATGAGGTTTAGAGAGGAGCCTGTGGTAGATTTCCTCCTCAACCTAGGCTTTGCTTTGATTGATGTGAAAACCCACTTGAGAACGGAGAGGCTGCTGGGTGTGTGAGGGGGCTTGGAGGACACGGGGTCAGAGAGCCCGCGGCTAGGCCTCTGCAGTGGGTATGGCATAAAACAGAAACGACTACTTTTTGCTCACTGTGTCCTGTCAGCCTCATAAATCCAGAGTAGTAGGATGCTCTCACTAAAGGTAGAAAGGGACTCTACCCACCTAAGCACAGGAAGGGAGAGCTTTGTCACCGCAGCAGACCTGAAAGGGGTCCAGCTGGACCTGCTACTAAGCATGGGGTTTCGCTCCCTCCTGCAGTGACAGCTGCTCACTGCCCACCAAGAGCAATCCAGGGCTGTAATCAGGGTGTAATCAGAGAGGCAGGCAACTGGTAATCTCGGAACAGAGACTCTCCTGACAGGGTAGAGCTGGCGAGCTGCCTGACCCAAACAAAGCCGCAGGGCGTGTTATCTCAGCATGCTGGTGAGATAAATGGCAGCCGGGTCCAAAGGGACCATCGCCACTAGTGATCTAAAGATAATCCTGGGCTTTTCAGAAGGAATCAGCAGAAGGATAGTGGTGGTCAACATGGATGGGCAACATGCCCTTAACAGGACCCTGCCTGGAAAGGCAGGGCAGATATAGCTGGGGCTCAGTTCCTATCCGCCAACTTTGTAAGATGCTGAATTGTGGAGCAAGTGGTGGTGAATGTCTTGTGCATTTCAACCTAATCAACAGGGGGAATGGGAAGCCCAAACAAACTTCATCAGAATGTGGTCCCCAGGCACCTACACTGTTTGGTAGCATCTGACTCATCATTCACGGGCCCTATAGTTTCTGCCTCTGTGGCTTATCTTAGCTACACTATAGCACATCCCACAGTCCACTTTTTGATGGATAGGTTGTGTACCTATCTGCTACATCCCACCCAATTTCTGGCTTGGGAGAGTCTAGGAGGCAGTGATCTAAGATGATTTATCTGCTGGTTTTTACCCAGATCCTATCGGGTTCCATGATCACAGATTTTGCTCAATACCCATCTATTGGTTTAAGAAAATCACACAGCTGTGTTGTGATGACATCCAGTTTCCTTGGTTAATCTAAGATGCATTTCAAACACTGGTAAAAGTACCATGAGTAATATGGTGTTCTTTCAGCACTGTATGAATTTCTGTGGATGCATTTACTCAAAGTGGCAAAGGCTAGAGGTTAAGGACATGGACTTTGGAGTCAAAATGATGTGGATTTTAACCTCTGTTCTGTTTCTTATTAACTATGTGTCCCCAGGCAAATTACTTCACCTCCTCTAACCCTCACCACTGTGCCTATAATATACAGTCCAGTGAGTTGTTTTAAGGATTAAATGAAATCATCAAAACCAAAAGTGTAGCCCTAGCCCTGTCGAGTAGCACATGTATAGCAAAGGCAAGTTCCTGAGTTTAGTTCCTAACACTGGAAAAAACAGCTGAAGCCAGATAACAATATGCAAAGTACTTATCACAGTGGCTGGGCCATACAATGCCTCAAAAGGCAGCTATTATTTTATTACATACATGACCATAAATGCTGGTGACTGAGAAACTAGTGCAGTCATTATAAAAGTTCAAAAGTATATTGTTTAATGAGAAAGAAACTACAGATCAAAAGAAAATTAGAAGGCTTATTAACCAATTGCAATGTACAGAAGCTTCTATAGATCCTGATTTAAACTGAGCCCTGACTTTACTTGATAGTATGGTAGAGTATAGGTGACTTTTAAAGATGTGGTCAAGTTTAGAAAGAAGGGTCAGCCTGAGTTCAAGGTCAGCCTGGGCTACATAGCGAGTTCAAGTACCACATAAGGAGACCCTGTCTTGAAAAAAAAAAAAAAAGAAGGGTCAGTATCTTTCACAGATATATCCTGATATATTTACAAATTAAAATTTATAATGTGGTATTTGCTTCAACATAACATAGGACAGGGTGGAAAATATAGAGAAATAACTGAGAGTTTAGATAAATTAAGATTGATCATTAAATATTGGTTTTTCACTGTTTGGGCTACTATAATAAAATAATACCTTAAAGTAGGTGGCTTATACGCAGCAGAAATTTCTCTTCACGGTTCTGGAGATTGGGATGTATAAGATCAAGGGGCCAGGGGATTGGGTCTGGAGAGGGTTCTGGCTAATAAATCTTGTTGTATCCACCCAGGGAGAAGTGTGGGAGAGCACTCTCTGGGAGCTGTGTCGTGGGTACACTAACCCTGTCATGAGAGCAAAATTCTTTTTACGTAATCACTTCCTTAAAGTCCTACTCTGAATACCATCACCTTAGGGCTGAAGCTTTCAGCATGTGAAGTTAGGGAGGGCACTTCCTTGAAGATAGGTTGTGGTCTGGTTTCCTTTGGGAAGCAGTCTCTGGCTCAGGGGACACTGAGAGCTCTGCAGGGAACACTGTCTGGGAGGGAGAGAGGGAGGGAGGGAGCACCTGGATGTGAGCATCACCTGGGCAAAAGAGGGGGTAAAACACAGATCAAGAAAGCAAAGCTCTCCTTCAGCCCATGGCAAACCCACAACACTCTACTACCCAACTGCAGGACTCACAGCAACTGTGGGGAAGTGTGGATAATAAATAATGCTGAATATTGGTCAGCAGCAAAAAATAAGCATTTCATCTAGAGTACAAGGAACACACTTATGATGTCTTTAATAAGCTCAGCCTTGCTGGGCTTGATGGCTCATGCCATTATCCCAGCACTTGAGAGGCTGAGGCAGGAGGATTGTTGCAAGTTCAAGATCAGCCTGGGCTACAAGGTGAGCTCAAGGTCAGTGAACTGCATAGTGAGACCCTGTCTTAAAAAAAGACAAAATAAATAAAGACAGCCTCATATTTTTTGTGTATCTAAGTCATCTTTCTCTTCATTATTCTACCAGTTACTAGAACATCTCTATCATTCTACCATATGGATGCAAGGGAGTGACCCATGTGTCTATCTGTGCATTGTACTGTGGCTTAGCTCTCTGGGCATTCCCAAAAGACCCAGGTGTTAGAAGATTGGTGCCACCGGGAGGTGATGGAGCCTGTAAGAGGTGGAGCCTAACGGAAAGTCTTTAGGCCACTGGAGTTGTTCATCCAAAGGCAGTATAGGGATCTGGTATCTTTCTGTTTCATTCACTTCTCAGTCATTAGGTGAGCAGCTTTGCTCCACCATGCACTCCTCACCCTGCCACCTTGCCACAGGCCCAAAAGCAATGTGATGAACAGACCACAAAGCTAAAACTGCTAGAACTATGAACCACAGCAAAACTTTCCTCCTTATACATTTGTTATTTTGGGTATTTTATGATAGTAATGGGAGGCTAACACAGGTTATTAATGGGTAGTATTCTCTTTAAGCTTTTTTTTTTTGAGACAAAGCTAGGGGAAGTAAATAAAAGCATTGAACATTCCTCAATAATCACATTAATTATCACATTATCTCAGCTAGTTTTGCTTTCTCCTCAGGGTGAATGGCAGGTTTCTGATTCCATCTCATAAAAAGTCTCAGTTTGCTAAGCTCAGAAACAATGTTGCCGCCATCTGTGCCCATTTCCAGCCAAAGGCCTGCAGCCAAACAGTCGTGATTCATTTTCAGCTGAGACAAAACAACATTTTCAACTGAGACAAAACAACATTTATTTTACCATAATGCCCAATCACTTTAAAATTTGAATGAAGGAAAAATATAAGATTTGTTTTTCACATAATAAAAATGCTAATATATCAGTATTACTGAAATCTTGACAAGAGCACCTAAAAAGCAATAATAAAATACACTTAATGAAACTTTGCTAGCTAAATATACATAGAAAATTATTATTGCTAGTCTATGCATTCAGCTACAGGAGATTTAAAAATTCTGAATTACTACTGGTAGAAAACAGAAGAACCAGCCTAATGTAGCTTCAAGGTTTTCACTCTTATCTAGTGGTGTATCACTGAAGAGGAAAGTAGTACAGCCTGGGTGCAGGCCAAGGAGGTACACTATCTATAAAGTACATAAAAATTTCTTAAAATGGATTAAATATTTGTCTGAGTTTTCTTATAGTCATGTGATGAATTCAAGAACATGGACAGGGTAGTTCTGCTCTGAGTGGAACCAGTTTAGGTCAATTCCTTGACTGAATTTACTGCTGGGCTAGACTAGAAGGTTTGAGAAGGATTTGCTCATGTGTCTCATGCCTGGTGTTCTCTCATGAAGTGTTTCTCTCTTCATATTGTGTCTTACAATTCTGCAATATATTTCAGCTTCATTAAGATAGACAGCTTCCTCAAACAAAAGCAGAGCTGCTGGTCCTCTTAAAGTTTAGACTTAGAATTGACACATGAGGGACTGGGAGGAGAGAGAACAAAGGCATCCCAGCAAACGAGCCCAGTCTGGGAATCAGCACCATGTGCAGGCTACCTTCAGACTGGGAAAAGCCAGACTCTAGCCCTTTCTGTCATACAGACTGGCAATACAAGAAGTACCAGTCCCCACCCCATCACCCATAAGTGACAGGCTTATCTGGGGAAACACAGGCTGTGATGAAAGCTATGGAAGTGAAATGCAATTGGATGCATGTGGTGCTTTGGTGTTCCACTAACACTGCAGGTCTAGGGCCAGTGGTCTGATCATAGTCTCAGAGGATAGTGGTACACAGTGTGGCATCTAGGGGAGATCTTATTCTGAGGGTTGTAGCCATTGTTGATTCTCTATGGTCTTCTTTTGAGGTCCTATATAGTTTCCATTGTTTTGTTGGGTTGGATTTTATTCTCTTTTGCTGTTTTTTTTTTATTATGTTAAATTGTATAGCAGAGTAGCTATTTCAAAGATAGCAAGATATATTATATTAACAATTTTGAATTTACTATTGGCTTGTTTTGAAATCCTTTATTGCATTTGTTGTTTTTCTTTTATTGTTTTTATTCTATTCTGTTCTGCTTGATTTTTACTATGTTTGAAGTTATCTGCAGATATTTTGAAGACAGCAAAAGGCATTATGATATGATTATTGATTTATAATGGTTTGAAGTCCTATATCTCTTATACTGCTTTGTTTTAATTGGTTTTATTCTGTTTTATCTTCTTTAAAATAAAAAAATTTAAAAAAAAAGATTTGACACGTGAGATTTTTGCCATGTTTGTTGGTCCCAGCAAATCACACAGGTATAAGGGACAAAAAGTAGATTTCATCTATTTATGTGTTTTCAAGGGGAAAAAAATTGATCACATTCATCTTCAGAGTACTACCTACCTAAGGTGAGATAGATGAGATCTAACGTAAATATGAGGCAAATAACCCAAGACAATTCATTACTGGAAGACCCAGGCTACAAGAAATGGATCAAAGAAATTTTACACACAGCGGAATATGATGGCAAGCCAATAGCTAGAACTACACAAGGAAATTAGGTTAAAATGGTTAATGTGAAAGTACATGATAAAAACATTTTTAAAAATTGCTCCAGAAGATACTTAGCTATCTCAATCAATAAGGGAAAGAAGAAAGGCAGAAAGGAGGGAGGGAAGGAAGGGAGAAAGGAAAGAAAGAAAGAAAAAAAGAAAGAAAGAAGGAAAGAAAGAGAGAGAATAAAGAGAAGAAGATCCAATGAATTGTAGGAGTATGGCATATATAAAAGTTAGATTATGCCAACAAGAACACAAAAGAAAAAATGAGGAAGCAGAAATATACTATTAAAAATTTCTTATACTATTTGAGAAGCAGTATAATATTATTTGAAAGTAAACTATGATTAATTAGAGATTAGGGCAACCTAAGTATATAGGAGATCTAATACTATCAAAAAACTTCACTGACATTGGGTGAAACCAACACTTTACTTGACAACAGCAGAGTATGCATTCTCTTCAAGTACACATGCAATATTCACTAAGACAGACCATTTCCTGGAATAAGTGAATAGATTCATACTCTGAAATACTTTCACAGATTATAAAGAATTAAAATCATACTGTGTTCTCTACAACACAATAAAATAAATCAATAAAGAGCTATCTGGAAAAATCCCTAAATCTTTGGAAAAGGCAGTCTTCCAAGTATCTTTTTTATTTTTTATTTGCTTTTTTTCCTTCCTTTTCTCTAGAGTTTTCTCTGTTGACCTTTCTCCAGCCAGATTCCAAAGGATATAAGTTTCCTTTAAATTGTTTGGGCAAAAGGTGGTTAAACCCTTGCATTTATCAGAGATCATGCTAAAGTTCCAAGAGACAGGCTGGCTACTGACTGAGGTTTAGTCTGGAAGATAAAATTTGTGCACAGTCAGCAGGAGATGTTCATGTGACAAGGTCCCAAGCTAGGTAACACTGGCGAGAGAGCTGGAGGCGGGATGAGGAAGCAGAGTGAGAAAAGGGAGCAGAATGAGAACAAAACTGCATGAGAAGAGAAACCATCCTCCCAGTGCGGTGTCCCTAATGACTTCCATATGTCACAGGTCAGGCACATAGTGACTTCAGTCTACTAGAAGCGAAAGACCCACGTTTGCAGTCTACTAGAAGTGAAAGACCCACGTTTGCAGTCTACTAGAAGTGAAAGACCCACGTTTGCAGGCATCAATGCGAAAGAAAGTTGAGCACAAATTCAAGTGGAACCATTACCACCCTTTCCCCCATTTTCCTGCAGGGTGAAGGAGGAGAACAGGCTCACATGAATTAAAGTGTGTTTCCTTTGAAGGACAAGAAATAGAAACATACACACACCTCATTGGCTACATATTTGCTAGCTTCACCTTATGCTCTAAATGTAGATGCATTTTCTAGAAGGGAATTTCCCAGCTGAGTGAATCACAGCATCAAATGGTCCTAGCCAGGCTGCTTCATGGTATCCTCACTGCTAGTAGCACATTTGGTTTCCCCATTAGAAGCATGGAGAAAGTGCTAGGACCTTTGAAACACAAGCTCAAATGTAACCATGAGCTTAACAACTGTGACTTACTTTTCATTTTTGTACTTTTAACTGTTAGCTCTATGATAGTGGGAGCTGTGTTCAAAGTTTTCTGAGAGCCTCTCAGTTCTGGTGTGGTGCAGGTCTTGAAAGAGTAATGACCACATTTATTTCATGATATTGTTTACATAAACATTATTATTAAATTAAGATTTATTCAGGGACAACATTCCTATTAGGTAACAAAATTATCTACTTTTCAAATAGCTTTGAGCCTAATAAAATTCTTTTCAGATTGTCACAGAAACCTTAGGCAGCATAGAACAAAAAATAAATAAAAATAAAAAATAACCAGTCTACTTCAAATATTAGTTGAATGTCTACTATGTGACAGAAACTTTAAAGACCGCTGGAATTACCTTTTTAAGTTAAATACTATATTAAGCTGAAATATTTATAGAATTAAATGCAGATTTATCTTTAAGAGAATCTCTTATTGATTGGTAATGGACTAAAATTTGTCCAAAGATTACGATCATATGTTCTTTTCCATTTAACTAGTTTAATGCATCCACCAACAAAATATTATTCAAAAAAATCTTCCCAATTCACCTGAGCTCTGACCTGTCTCCTAAAAAGGACAAATGACATTAAAGCCTTCTGTTAAATTTTTCCTTTTCAAGAGCTTATTTAAATAAATTGTTTCAGATAGTACATGAAAGATGTAAAGCAAGTTGGGCAACAACAGTTAACGTGGCATTGGTGATGTTGGCAGCAAACATGAGTATTTCCAAATGCAATTTCATCTTGACCTATCTTTGTCTCTCAATTTTGGAATTTGCTCTCCTTAGTTTTACATTGCTGATGAGCCAACACTTCATTTTACAACTGGGATTCTTGTACCTGTCTTTCCTGTACAAACTTAGGTAACCAAAGAGTACCTGAAGGGAAGCTTCTGTTTACAGTACTCTAGTTAATGAATGAAGAATGTAGATCTAGTAAAATATCCCATTTTTCAGCCCCAGTGAATTAGTGAACATGAGCCTTATATACTAATTGCTGCCTGTGCATCACAAATGAGTGACAGCCAAATATTCTGTGCCTGCAGATAGAAAAACATAGGAACACCTACTTTAAAAAAAATTATAACCTAAATCTGGTGAAGCCTCCAGATCTAGTTATTGTACCTAATGAAAAAAAAAGTTCAGAAGCAAAAACAGAGTTTGGTACAGATTGTACCATAGGAATGCGATCGACAAAATCCAGACTGCTGGAAATTCTGCAGTACAAACAAATAAACTGGAGGAAAATAAAAGAGATGTATAGAGAGATTGCAGTGTTCTGTGCAGGTCCGTATCAGGAGGCTGTTGGATCTTCAAGGAACACTGAAGAGTCTACAAGGAAGCTGAAGAATCCCAGGGGAAAGCCAAACAGTCTGCACCAAAAGCCAGGAGACAGGTCCAAGCTGAAAGTGGAGACTGGAGCTCCTCCAAAGAACCAATGACCAGGTCTTACTCACTTCTCTTTTACTGTATGCAGACTATTGTAATCTTTGATAAAGTGTGTCAGTTTGAGAAATTTAGGAGTTTCAGCCACTCAGCGGGGAGCTAGGTCCTTACTTTGTAAGTATCCTGAGCTTGTGCAAGAGGAGGACATGGAGATGATGTGAGTGCTATACCAGTCCTGGGGAGGTGGGCATAGCCTGCTTACAATATAAGGGAGAAAAGAGGATTGTTCTTACCCTCACTTTTGCTCTTGTTGCTTTTGTTGTCTTTTGCCACCTTGAAGTGCTGCCTCTATGCCATGTGCCAGCCAGTCATGGACTGAAACCTCCACAAACTGTGAGCTAAATAAAGCTTTCCTTCTTTAATTTTGGGTATTTTGTTTCAGCAACAAAAGTAATGTAAAACAGAGATATAGAGTTTTAAAGAAGTTTAAAAGATGTACAAACCATGGGCAATATTAAAAAGACTAAACATAATCAGAAAGTTGTACACATATTGCTTATGTTTGATGATATTAAAATTATAATTAATTTTGAAATGCTTTCGTGGTATTATGAATATGTATTTTTTAAATTTTTTTGTCTTTATAGACATGCAGATAAAATATTATTTCTTGGGCTTGTTTCAAAATAACAGAATGAAAGGAAGTAGGTAGAAATTTAGATAAAACAAGATTGGTTACAAGTTAATAATTTTTGAAGATGAATGACTGATGTATGAGAATTATTATCCTATCTACTTTTGAATCATTCCATAAATCAAGAAAAATAAAATAAGTGGAAAGCTCACACTTCATCTGCCTTTTTGGGCTTTAGTACAAACAGCTGAAGGAACACCAAGAACGTAATCTTACATATGGGACCCTTTGGCAAATACTGTGGAAGAATTCTCCCGTTCACTGTAACTGCACATTTAATCTGTGGATCTATCAGGACCATCTTTAAGCCATTTGGATACAGATGTCTATTTGGCTTCAACCCAACCTTTGTACCAATGCTGTGAGACTCTCCTGGAGTCACTGGGCACCCATGTCATGTGAGCAGTTGGCCCCAGTGAGTGAACAAATGACCTGCAGAGAGTCAGTTTCACTACCAAATTTAGGAGGATTCTTAAAAACTGTAATTCAGAACATCATGATATCATGGAAAGGATCCAATAAGCCTCAGATTTAATCCTGGATCCTCCAGTCTCCAATTGCCTTAAATATGTGAAGTTGAGTGCATTATTTCACCTGTCTGAGCCTTGGGTTCCTTATCCATACACTGGGATCAGTTACTGGACTGTTAAGAGGATTAAGTGACTACTGTTGTAAGTCACAGCTTGGATTAGTCTTTGGACAGCTTAGACAGTCCAAGCAGAGCTTGGACCTAGGTCAGATACCCATTAGTTACTTGTGAATATCATGGTGGAACTGAAAGAATGGTAAGGTTATAGCATGAGGCTGTCTGCTATGACTCTTGGATTAATTTTAAGACCCCTTAGCCTCTGTTTCTCAGAAGCTGAAGAAGTTGCTCTGGTTGGAGCAATACATGAGATGGAAGCATGTGCCAAGTTAAAGGCTCTTCAAATTATTGCATGCCATTGAGGTTCATTATCTGCCCAGGATGTCCCTTCACTAATCTACTGGAAAAATAAAATGCTCACTACATGGAAACTGTTCTCGTTTTGTGTCCCATTGAGTAACAGTTAGAAAAAATATAACAGTTCACTATTTTAAAGGACCATATCTTTTGGCTATTTTAAAGTAGCCTATATCATCTAAATACATTTGAATTCCTTACTTTCACTTAGGTGAAGCTGGCCATATTTTTGAGTCGAGTTGTGATTTGTTTGGTATGATTTGTCCCCAAGTGAGAAACTTGGTCCCCCGTGTGGAGGTGGGAGGAAGAGGCAGTATCGTTAAGAGCTGAGGCACAGTGCGAAGTCATCAGGTCTGGCTAAAGTTGCTGCCCTTGGAAGAGGTTAGGAGGTTCTTGCAGAACTCCAAATTAGTTCTTGTCATGAGGTTATTATAAAAGAGCAAGGCTGTCCCTTCCCACGTCACTATGGCTTCCTGTCATGCTGCATGATCTTTCCCACTCAGACATGCCCTGACATGGTGGCACCTCCCTTGAGGCCTTCAGGGGAGTGTGGTAGAAGCTGACTGGTGTCATCTCCTTGAACTTCCAGAACTGTAAGCTACATAAACCTCTTTTATTTAGCTACCTAGCTTCAGGCATCTTTTTTTATGTAATAATGGAAGAAGGACGAATGCAAGTGGTTTGATGGCACAAATGCCTTTAATCCTGAATGTCTTATTTTCCCCCTTGAGTATAGAAAGCAGGACAAATCCATCTACAATGAAGCAAAAACTCAGAAGAATCCTAAGTGTTATATATCCTTGCAAATTTTATCTCTGCCTATGTTTACAATAACATCTTCAACAATTTACAGTAGTGTAAAAGTATTTGTTATCGAGCAACTATTTCTGACCCAATGATACTATCAGATGAAAAATCATAAGCTTTAAAATGATTAATTATGAGGGCCAGGAATTTAGCTCAGTGGCATAAGTGCCTGCCTTCCAAGTGCGTGGTCATAAGTTCCATCTCCGGTACCAAAAAAAAAAAAAAGATTAATTATGAGGCACGAGCATGATATCTTATTTACACTGCTGTCATTCTAGGTATGAGTACTTCAGGCAGGGAAGGATGTATGGATTGATGCCCTTTCACTCACTCCTTCTCCACACACACACACACACACACACACGCACAATCACTCTTACAATGGAATGGAAAGGAGAGTTTATGTAGTGTGCCCTCCTTGAGACTTGCGTGGCTGGGTTTTACCAGCATTGTCTCTCTTTTCTCAGTTGCTTTCTAAGCTTTAGAAACCTATTCTGGTGTAGAATATATTTGTATCCAAAAGCAGCTGGGGGACTCCTGCCCAGAGTTAATCTCAGAAAGTACAGTGGAAAAAGAGATTATGACACCTCACCTCCTTGTGAAACAGGCCATCCCACTTTCGGGCAGTGCCACCTGCCATGTACAAAATCACTTTAAAAAAAGAATACTAAAAGGAAATTAATAAGAACAATTCAGGTAAAACAGTGTCTATGAAAGCCAAAATGGTAAAGTGGCTGACTGTAAACAAGGTGAATTAAATGAACATAAAACGAGAGAGAAAGTCAAACGGTTACAGAGTACAAGGCAATGATCCCACCAGGGTTGTTTGAACTGGGATGGCTGCAGACCCCGTGTGCAGAAGCCCCACCAAGGACAGGTCCCCTAGGGCCAACACCCTCAAAGGCAGGAGGACCCCAGGGGAGAGGCTAGTGGCCACAGTTTCAACAGATGCATGAATCTTTGGGTGAGGAGGATTCTAGATTTGCATCCTCACTGCCACCCCTGCCTCATTTCCAGACACACCGATCATCTTCCTGTTATTTATTGTTTTCTCCTCCTAGTAGGGTTTTTCCATAGGTCTTCTCACGACTTGACAGTTGGGTTGTTTTAGTCATTGAATTTTCAACTCGGATTATCACCCGCTTGGCAGGATCTTTCCTGACCGACCTGTTTAAATGCTTCCCTGAGTTCCCTTCATGACACTTAAATCTGGGATTAGTTTACTGACCTCTTCCTTCCCATTAAAATCTAATCTTCCTGAAAGAAGGGAATCTATGTTGTTGTACACCATAGTCATAGCATCTAAGTTCTATAGGGATCAGAACACTGTTCTAAAGAGCCAATTCATAACTGAAGATTTGCTGGTCAAATAGTTTCTGTCACAACCATGCAACTCAATATTGTAGTGAGAAAGTAGCCATGGAGGTAATGCTAACATATGAGTGTGGTGTGTTCTAATAAAACTTTATTAACAAAATCGGCAGCTGGATGATTTGTCCTGCAGCTGTAGTTGACCATCCTCTCCACTGGAATGTGGTGCCAAACCATAATCCTTGGTGTAGTATTTTCACATAAATGAATAAACATAAATTTGTTTTTGCCTGGATTGATATGAGGTTACAAGTATCTACTTGTTACTCCAAACCAACTTAATGATTCACACACACACATGCAACACACACACATACATACTTTCTTAATCTCGATTATATCAAATAAAAGATTCTTATTTATGTGTAAATAAGAAATGTAAATGTATGCCAGATATTGGGAAATGGAAAGAAACTGTTCAAATGAGAAGGGCAACAAGGAAGAAGAGGAAGAAAAAAGGAACAAGAAAAAAGAGAATAGAAGAAAAAATTGAAACAAAGCTTTTGTAAATATGGAGAGAAGATGGGCTGAAAGGAGAGGAGGGGAATGGGGAAAAAGAAGAATCAAAATATATCATGTACAGGTACAAATTCCCTATGATGAATATTATCATTATGTCTATCTGAAATGCACCAATAAAATTAAAAAAAACAAATAAAGTTGCAATGAATCTGTGAGTGATAACTCAGCTATTTCAATGTACTTTTGTCTGGGTTGACTGTTTATCTTACTACGTTTTATTTCTGATCTCATGGGTGCAAAGAAATTTCTTAATATAGCCAAGGAAAAGATGGGATTTCCAGAATCTATTTTTACTATTACCTTGAAAATATAATTATTCTGAAGAAAAGTAGTGGATTGGTTTTAAATCATTAGTGTATGCTTTTTTCAGCATTCTATTCTGTGGGTATAATCCAGGGGTTTAGAGTGAGGTCTTGAGTTCAACATTTAGTAAGGAAAAAAATGACTAGGTGTCAAAAGGAGGGAGGCATCTCAAGAAAACCATGCAAACAAGAAGGTTAGATTCACAAAGTATCAACTCTTCTACTTCATGATGTTGATGAGAGTTGGAAGACTAGCTCTGGAGGGCAGTGCAGACAATAAGAACATTGGCCCAGTATTCAAGAGATCTAGGCCTTACAACTATCATCCATCAGTTGTCAGTCCTCTGAGATGTAATTTCTTTTACCAGTAAATTATCAACTATGGAATTCTACCATCCATGCTTCTCTTGAGGTTCTTGTGGTGAAGGGACTGTGAGAGGATGCAAAAATGAAGACACAAAACTCTACTCTAGGGTCAGGTAGAGCCCTTAACCTCCTGATGGGAGAGAAAGAACTGCTCAACTAGTGTAGCAGGTTTATTTATATACTCAGAAGGATGATGCCAATTTCAACTCTGCTACCTAGAAACCCATTGCTTGGATTGTCTAGGGGTTTGGTGTTTTTCTGAGCTGAAAGCAGCCTCTGCAGGTGGCTTGCCCCGGGTTCTCTTTATTCTTGGGCTGGCCCTGGCCATGCTGAAGCCCTGTGCATGTGGTTAATTTCCAGCTTCAACACTTCCCAACATACCCTTATTTTTTTGTTTTGTTGTAGCACAGAATGGCTGGTCATTTGAAGCTGGAGGAGTTGTGTTTGAAGAACTCTGTAGAAGAGCTTTTTGTTTTGAACCCTTTTCATTTTAATTGCAGTCCAAGGATTTTAAGTCCCTGCATTCCACAATTTAAACCCTGTAAGTCCATTAATCCACAACAGTAGATAGTTACCAGTGTAGCCAGCAATTGTCAGAAGGTGTTAGTGATTTGTTTCTTTGATAGCTAATATTTACAATGGCATTGTGTTATATATTTTATAGTTACATTTTTCTGTTGGATGTCCAAGACCAAGTTAAGGTGAGACCTGTATGAAGTATAATCAATCTCTATCTATTAAGGTCAGTGAAGTCTCCTCAGGAAAACCTTGAAACCCTGCATAGCACCTCTTAGCTCTTTTGTCAGTGTCAGCCATCTGGATGAGTCACAGCCAGTGCTTGACCAGGTTGCTTTCTGTGAGAGCTTGGGAATTTTTTCTCTCTTGGTGACTCTCCTTTGGCACGCTGCACACCAGTGATCACTTTCCTCCATGGTCTCACAATCTTCTTGATCAGAAGATCAGGGACTCAATGAGTATAGGATGAAGCAACAGAGATTCTCTGTCCTGGGAGGTTCTATGTCCTGGATCCTCATTGTCCTGGAAGGGCTGCAGCCAAAATATTGGCTATCCCCATCTATCATTTTAATTTTTGGTCTCAAAACCTCAGTTGTTGAGCATTCAGAAAAAAGAGAGTAGCAGTGTAGTAGAGGCAGCAAGCTTAACATTATTATCTTATGGAAATATCAAATACCTTAGAACATAAAATAGAAACATTATTTTTATTTTTTTTAGTTGATCAATTACATATTGTTCTATTAGAAATAGTTTTTCAAGTTACAAAATTAAAGCACACAAAGTGGACACTCGAGCAGTGAGACTGCAAACAGATCTGTTCAGCAATCCAACAAGAACCTAGAAATATGGTCATCAATCCCACACACCTAAACATACATGCAGCTATATCTTTTATAGCACTTCCTATTTCCTCTTTTTTTACAATAGCAATTATACATTTTTAAATTTTTATTTAAAGAGAAGGAAAAAAAAGCAAAACAGAAAAAAGGGTAACAACAATACAGAATTCTAAAAGAAAGAATGAAAAACAAAGAAAAAAAAA
>PVLA01012594.1:0-43141 GCA_004027455.1 Hydrochoerus hydrochaeris | reverse complement strand
GGGACTTTAACACACCATTGACACAAAGGGATAGATCAACTAGACAGAAAATCGGCAAGGAAATAACAGAACTGAATCACACCTCTGAACAAATGGATTTGATAGACATGTACAGAGTGTTCCATCCAACAACATCAGGATATACATTCTTCTCACCAGTACATGGGACACTCTCCAAAATAGACCATATACTAACCCACAGAACATATTTAAGTAAATGCAAAAGAACTGAAATTATCCCATGCATGTTATCAGATCATAACGCCATGAAACTGGAAATTAATGATAAAAGAAACTGCAAAAACCACACAAACACATGGAAATTAAATAATACACTCTTGAGCAATAAGTGGGTCACAGAGGAAATTAAAGAAGAAATTAAACAATATCTACAAGCAAACAAAAATACAAATACAACTTACTGGAACCTATGGGATGCAATGAAAGCAGTCTTCAGAGGAAAATTTATTGCACTGAGTTCCCATATTAGGAAAACAGAACAAACACAAATAAGCAACCTCTTATTATACCTGAAACATCTAGAAAAAGAAGAGCAAGCCAAGCCCAAAGACAAAAGAAGGGAGGAAATTATAAAGATCTGAGAAGAAATTAATGCAATAGAGACTAAGAAACCAATTCAAAGTATCAATGAATCAAAGAGTTGGTTCTTTGAAAGAATAAATAAAATTGACAAGTCCCTAGCCAACCTAATTTACAAAAGGAAAGAAAAGACTCAAATTCATGCAATACAGAATGAAAAAGGAGAAATCATTACTGACCCTGTGGAAATACAGAAGATCATCAACAACCATTACAAAAACCTCTACTCTCATAGGTTCGATAACACAGAAGAAATGGACAGATTCCTAGAAATATACAAATCAACAAAGCTGGATCAAGAAGATGTAAAACTGCTGAATAACCCAATTTCTATTAATGAAATTGAAAATGTAATCAAGTCCCTACCAACAAAGAAGAGCCCAGGCCCAGATGGATTCACTGCGGAACTCTACAAGAAATACAAAGACTTAATGCCGACACTCCTCAAACTCTTCAATGAAATTGAAAGGGAAGCAATTCTCCCTAAGTCATTCCTGGAAGCAAATATGCTACTACCAAAACCTGAGAAAGACCCAACTAAAAAAGAGAACTACAGGCCAATCTCCCTAATGAACATAGATGCAAAAATTCTCAATAAAATATTGGCAAACAGGATGCAGCAAATCATCAAGAAGATTATACACCATGACCAAGTGGGATTCATCCCAGGCATGCAGGGATTATACAACATACATAAATCAATAAATGTAATCCACCATATCAATAGAGCCAAAAGCAAGAATCACATGAGCATTTCTATAGATGAAGAAAAAGCTTTTGATAAGATCCAACACCCATTCATGGTAAGAACCTTACAAAGAATTGGAATACATGGTCTTTACCTCAATATGATAAAGGCCATCTATGACAGACCAACAGCCAGTGTCATATTAAATGGCCAAAAACTGAAAGCCTTAACCTTAAAATCAGGCACAAGACAAGGATGTCCATTATCACCACTCCTATTCAGTATAGTACTGGAATACTAGCCAGAGCAATTAGACAAGAGAGAGAAATAAAAGGAGTAAAGATAGGAAAAAAAGAAATTAAATTATCATTGTTTGCAGATGACATGATACTCTACATAGAAGACCCCAAACCTCCATTGAAAGTCTCCTAGATATAATAAATAAATTCAGCAAAGTAGCTGGATACAAAGTCAATACTCAAAAATCAATAGCATTCTTATACACTAACAATAAAATCACCAAGAGAGAAATAAGAGAAGCCATACCCTTCACACTAGCTTCCAAAAAAATGAAATACTTAGGAATTAATCTAATGAAAGATGTAAAAAAGTTGTACAGGGAAAATTATAATATCCTGAAAAAAGAAATCAAAGAGAACCTCAGAAAATGGAAAGACATCCCTTGTTCATGGATAGGAACAATAAATATTGTAAAAATGGCCATTCTCCCAAAATTGTTATACACATTCAATGCAATCCCAATGAAAATACCATAAACATACCTCATAGATCTAGAGAAATCACTCCTAAGATTCATCTGGAACCAGAAGAGACCTAGAATAGCAAAAGCAATTCTAAGCAGCAAATCCAAGGCAGGAGGCATCACAATCCCTGACTTGAAGTTATACTACAAAGCTACTGTAATAAAATCAACATGGTATTGGAATAAAAACAGACCTGAAGATCAATGGAATTGATTAGAAGATACTACTGCAAACACACTCAACCACCTTGTCTTTGATAAAGGGGCCAAACATGTTCCCTGGAAGAAAGACAGTCTCTTTAATAAATGATGCTGGGAAAATTGGCTATCCATATGCTGAAAACTAAAGTTAGACACATGCCTATCACCATGTACTAAACTAAAATCCAAATGGATCAAAGATCTAAATACTAAAACAGAAACACTAAATCTGTTGCAAGACAAAGTAGGTAAAAATCTTGAAGACATAGGGGTAGGTAGAGAATTCATGAACAAGAACCAAACTGCATGGGAAATACTTCCCA
Organism: Hydrochoerus hydrochaeris; assembly: GCA_004027455.1. Taxonomy (NCBI): domain Eukaryota; kingdom Metazoa; phylum Chordata; class Mammalia; order Rodentia; family Hydrochaeridae; genus Hydrochoerus; species Hydrochoerus hydrochaeris. The sequence goes on along the minus strand of PVLA01012594.1, from coordinate 40,566 downwards.
AAATCAATAACTGGGACCATATCTTATTAAAGAGTTTCTGTATGTCCAAAGAAATCTCCAGCAGAGTGAAAAGAAAACCTACAAACTGGGAAAAAGTCTTAGTGAACTGTCCCTCAGACAAAGGACTTCTGTCTAGAACTTATAAAGAATTTTAAAAAATCAGACCCCGGAAATTCAAAGACGCAATCCAAAAATGGGCATCTGAGATGAACACACAGTTCTCATATGAAGAAATATGAATGGCAAATAAATAAATTAAAAATTGTTCATCATCATTGGTCATTAGAGAAATGCAAATTAAAACCACACTGAGATACCATCTCACTCCAGAAAGAGTGGCCAGGATCAACAAAACTACCAACAACAAATGCTGGAGAGGCTGTGGGGGAAAAGGAACTCTTCTGCACTGTTGGTGGGAGTGTAGACTGGTGTAACCACTGTGGAGGTCAATCTGGAGATTCATCAAAAAGCTGGGGTTGGAGGTCCCATTTAACCCAGCTATTCCACTCTTAGGCATATTCCCAGAAGATCTGAAAACATCTTACCACAGTGATAAATGTGCACACATGTTTATAGCGGCACAATTTGTAATAGCCAGATCTTGGAAACAACCTAAGTGCCCATCAACTGAGGAATGGATAAAAAAATTGTGGTACTTTTATACAGTGGAGTACTACTCAGCTATAAAGAATGATCACATTGAGATATTTATAAATAAATGGATGCATCTTGAATCTATACTCATAAGTGAAATAAATCAAACTCACATGTATAAATACCATATAGTCTCCCTAGTGTAAGAAATGGTAAGAGTACAGAAGATTTTATGGAAATCATGGTTCACCATTATACTGCTTTGACGTCTTATGTTTTCATTCATTGATTGGAATGGTTTTATTCTGTTTTGTCTGATCTTAATATATGTGATCATATGAATAGTTACTTTGAAGACAAGACAATATGGCAGCCATTGTTGATTTAATATCATCTTGCTCTAAAGTCCTACCATGCTCTTGTTTTTCTATTACCATTGGTTCTATCACATTTTGTCTTATTGGATTTTAATATGTATGATAGTAAAAACAAAATTTTTATGGAAAATAAGATAATATAGCAGCCATTGTTCATCTTCAGTTATTTGATTCAGAATGCCTTGCAATACTTCCATTCTCTTGAATTGTTTTATTCTACTTTGTTATGTTTGACATTATTGTGTGTAAAGCTAAGCTCAACTATTTCAAAGAAAGACATTATGATAGCTACTGTTAATATCCAATTGTCTTGCTGTGAAGTGCTGTATTGCTTACATTGTTCTGTTCTGATCTGCTTATATCTGTCCTCTTTTGTTTTATTCTCTTTAAAATAAAAAAAAAGACTGGGGTTGGAGGTCCTATTTTACCCAGCTATTCCACTTCTGTGCATATTCCCAGAAAACCCAAAAACATCATACCACAGTGATATATGTGCACCCATGTTTTTAGCAGCACAGTCTTTAATAGCTACATCTTGGGAACAGCCCCAATGGCCATCAACTAAGGAATGGGTAAGAAAAGTTGTGGTGTTTTTATATAATGAAATACTACTCAGCTATAAGGAAGGGCCACATACTCATAAATGAAATACATCAAACTAAATGTGTAAATAACATATTGTCTCCCTAGTGTATGAAACTGAAAGAGTAAATAAGATACAAAATCTTCAATAAATATTGTGAAAAAGTAAGAAACTGCCCAAAGAGGAAAAAATAACTCAGGGAAAAAGAGGAAGGAAGGAAGAGAAATGAAATAAGATATAAATTCATATATATACAGTTAAGATTACTAAGATGATTGTACTACTAATTTTATTAGTTCTTGTAACAAAACAGATAGCATCTGTAGGATTAGATCAATTTTGTATGACTGTATCTGTTTACTCAAATAAGACTTGTGAAGATAACTATGCAACAACAAAACAACTAAAATAACATAACAAAAATTGTTATGTTCCTACCATCTTGTTTTGAAAGCCTACATTGTTATCATTTTAGTCTATATCATTTTAGATATTGTTATTTATTTGCTGTTTTATTTTTTCCTCTAATACAGAAAGGATAGATGTACTTGTATATGCTTATATATGCATAGAACTTCACCCAAAGAGTTTACAAGAATTGATTTGAGTATGTGTGATAGTATGAACAACTACACTGAAGAAAATAAGACACCATGGTAGCCACTGGTGATTTCCTATCATTTTGATTCAAAAGCCAATAATGATTTATTCTTGGTTTTGATTGGTTTTAGTCTGTTTTTAATTATTTGATCTCAATATGTGTGAAGCTATGGACAGCTATTTTGAAGAAAACAAGAGCATTATGGTAGCCATTATTGATTTCCTAGTGTCTGGTCTTGAAAGTCTTTAAGGTTCTCATTCTTGTATTTTGATTGCTTTTTTACTACTTTGATGCATATTCACTTATTGTGTGTGAAGGTATGGACAACTATTTTGAAGAAAACAAGAGACATTATAGTATCCACTGTCAACTTCCTGCTGTCTTTTTCTGAAATCCTGTGTTATTTGCATTGTTTTAATCTGCTCTACTTTGTTGTTTTGTTTTGATTTGATTTGTTTTGTTTTATTCTCTTTAAACTAAAATAAAAATAAAAGTTTTTTATTTACAATTGTTTCAGAATTAAGAAAATTTGCTTAAATAGTGTATAAAATTACATTCTACCTCCTAATCTTTATTAGTAACACTTTAAATTATGGAAAATTTGTCAAGCTTAATGAATAGTGATATATAATTAACTAGACCATAGTTGATTCAGTGATTCAGATTCCCCTAGAATTTTACTTAGTGTCCTTTATTCTAGTCCAGATTAATGCACCTGGTAATATATTTAGTTGTCACATCTCCTTAGCTTCTCAGACTTTCCTTGTTTTTATGAACATGATGTTTTTGAGGAGTACTGACTGATTTATTTTGTGGAATTCTCTTTTTTTAATTAATTTTACTGGTACTCTTGATACACATAATTAAATTATTGATACGGAATTTGTATCTGTACATATCTTGATATTTTTTCTCACTTCCCATCTCTTCCTTTGACCTTCATCCCCTCCTTATTTACAAAAACTTTTTTTCACCATTTTTTCTTTTTATGCTGGTTTTTGCTTTCTTTTCCCTTCATTCTCTTCTTCCTCTTCCCATTTGAACAGTTTCTTCCTACTTCTCAATATCTATCACTCATTTTTTCCTTATATATGCTTTTGGTTACCCATACAAGAGAAGTAATGTGAAATTCAAACTTGTGCTTCTGATTTATTTCACATAAATTATGGTCTCAAGGTGCAACCATTTACCTAAAAATATCTCAAGTTTATCCTCATTTATGGCAGATTAGCATTCCATTGTATATAAAAGCCACATTTTCTTTTTCCATTCATGCATGATGGGCATCTGAGCTGTTTCCAAGATTTTGCTATTACAAATTGTGCTGCTATAAACATGAGTGTACATATATTGCTTGATTTGATGCTTTTAACTCTTTTAGGAAAATACCAAAAAAGGAAAGAGCTGAATAAAATGGAACCTCTAATTTTAGTTTTTTGAGGAACCTCCTGATTTCCATATTGGTATACCAATTTACACTCCCACCAACAGTAGACAGACATTCCTTTTTCACCACAAACTCACCAGCATTTGTTACTGGTTGAATTATTGATAACAGCCATTCTTTCTGGAGTGAGATAGAATCTCTGAACTTTTTTATTCCCATTTCTCAAAAGACCAATGTTGTTAAATATTTTTCCACCTATTTGTTTGCTTTTGTACTTCTTCATCTGAGAAGAGTCTATTGATTTCAGATGCTAATTTTTGGACTGGATTTTGGGGGGTCTGAATTTGGTTTTGTTTCTTTGTTTTCTTTTCTTCTTTTGAGTTCTAGACATTAGTCATTTTTCTAAGAAATAGTAAAAAAATTTTCCCTCCCTCTGGGTTGTCTCTTCACTCTGTTGATGGTTAATTTTGCTATGAAAAAGCTGTTTAATATGATGAGATTCCAGTTGTTGATTCTTTGTAATATTTCCTTATGACTGGGGTTTTGTTCATAAGGTCTCCACCTACACCTATGTAATCAAGAGATTTACATATCTGATCTTCCAGTGGATTGTTTCTGTTTTAATATTTAGGTTTTTGATCCATTTCAATTTTAATTTAGTGAATGGTGACAGATATGAATATAGATTTAATCTTTGACCTATGGAAAGCCATTTTTCCCAGCACCATTTTTTAGAGAGACTATCTTTCTTCCAGTGAAGTTCTTTGGCCCCTTTGTCAAAGATAAGGTGGTTGTGTGCATTTGGAGTTGTTTCTGAATCTTCTATTCCATTCCATTGATCCTTGGGTCTTTTTTATTTTTTGCCTGTACTGTGATGTTTTTATCAGTGTAATTTATTGTAGTATAATTTCAAGTCAGAGATTCTGATGCCCTCTGCCTTGCCTTTGTTACCCAGAATTTCTTTGCTATTCTAGGTCTCTTCTGGTTCCAAATAAATTTTAGGATTGTTTTCTCTAGTGGTGGGAGGTATGCTGTTGGTATTTTTACTAGGCTTGAACTAAATCTATTTAACAATTTTGGAAGTATGACCATTTTCACTATATTGGTTCTTCCTACCCAAGAAAAAAGGATATCTTTCCATTTTCTTATATCCTTTTTTAGAGTGCTGTAATTTTCAATGTAAAGGTCCTTCCCTTTCTTTATAAGACTGACATTATTTGAGTAATTCTTTTCTTTGAGGATTCGCACTGTTTTGCAAAAATATTTTTTAAAGTGTTTCCCAGGTGTTGGAGAGAAGATTAGATACCAGTACTGGGAACAGACATGACAGAAGGCAATCCTTAGGGAAACTGGACCAAGCAGCCCAGCATGCAAAAATTTACAAGGGTGTTAGGACAGTGGACTTATGGAGCCTAGCTCCATTCAGGACCAACAGAGAGCCACTGGACACATACCAGGACATTCTAGATCTGGGCTTGGTGGCAGAAACATAAGTGCTCTGATGTGGCAAGAGAAAAATACTTCCTCCCCCATTCTTCATCTTCCCCTATCTGATTTCCCTCCTTCTCATCTGCTCTGGGAACCAGGCTCTGGGGAGACAGAGCTGCTGTGATGTACTCCTGGGAAGGAACACTGTAGAACCTTGGGGCCCTCACTACAGGTAAAAGTGCCTTACGGCCTTTCACTGTGAACTGTGATCCTATATCTATCTGTCTCTCCTGTGCTGTTGCTCTCTCATTTCCTTTCTTCCTCTGCCTCATGATGGATCCACTTTACTCCTGTCTCCTTCTGCCAGCTTCATTTACTCTGTCTGGCCTCCATTTTCTGCCCATATTCTTAATTCTCTCTTAAGTGGAGCTCTCCTTCCATTCCCAGCTCTTTCTTCTTAAAAACAGCCCCTATTTGAGTGGAAAAACCATCCTGGTGTTCAAGAAAATCTACTATTTTTCCTTAACTTCCCTGGTTTATCTTCCTTCTGCTCTGCGACATTTTTCTGGGAAGAAGTCACCAATAGGCTAGGTGATCACACATCCTAGTGAGCTGGAATGCTCTTGTGAAATTTCCCACATTTTTCTGGACAAAGTCCTTGTCTTTGCCTGGTTGCCTCCTGGTACTGCATAAGAACTTCTTTAGCTCCTTATTTCAGCCTAGCTTTGAGGACATGGAAAGTGACAATGACACGGCAGTAACTGAGTTTATTCTGTTGGGATTCTCAGGTTTTCACCCCCTTCAGGTTCCTTTGTTTTGGGGTGTGCTTTGCATCTACTTGGTCACCTTGCTGGGAAACTCCCTGATCATTGTCCTCACGCTGGCTGACCCTGCCCTCCACTCCCCCATGTACTTCTTCCTTCGGCACTTCTCCCTGGTGGAGATACTCTACACCACCACCGTCGTGCCCAGGATGCTGGTCGATCTCCTGTCCTCTCACCCCACCATTCCACTTGCCAGCTGCTTCACCCAGATGTATTTCTTTTCCTGCTTTGGAGTCACTGAGTGCTGCTTGCTCACTGCCATGGCCTACGACCGCTATGCTGCCATCTGCCGGCCACTGCATTACACCACCCTGATGAACCAGGGGGCATGTGCCTGCATGGTGGGAGCCTCTTACCTCATGGGTGTGATCACTGGCACCACTCACTCCATCTGCATCTTCACCTTGCCCTTCCATGGTGCCAATGTAGTCCACCACTTCCTGTGTGACATCCTGCCTGTGCTGAGACTGGCTACTGCGAGCACCTTCTGGGGTGAAGTGGGGGACCTCGCCATCACAATATTCTTTGTCCTGACCCCGTTTTTGCTAATTATGGCCTCCTACACCTGTATTCTTTCCACCATCCTTGGACTAGCAACATCCCAGGGGCGTCGAAAAGTCTTCTCTACCTGCTCTTCCCATCTTTTTGTCGTCATTCTCTTTTTTGGAACTGTGACTGTGGCTTATCTGAGGCCTGAGGCAGTCTCTTCCCCAGATATAGACCAGATCATTGCTGTATTCTACACAGTTGTCACCCCTATGTTCAATCCTTTTGTCTATACCCTGAGGAACAAGGAAGTCACAGGGGCCTTGAGGAGGCTCATGGATAGGTTCCTCTGGAGCCATTAACACCTATCTCTCCTCCTGAGTTCCTGGAGTTAAGGACCTGACCCTTGGCTACTCTCAAACAAGGGTAGCTTGGAGCTACAGTCCACAGGGTCTGGCTTGCTGTGTATTGGTGTGACAGCTGGGCTCCTTTCTCTAACCAGTGTGAGGCTCCAAGGCACAGACATGCTGCTCAGACTGGGCTTCTGGGGTTTTTTTTTATGTCTTTAACCTAACTTGATTGCAGATGCAGAGCTGGACAAACACTCTCAAAGGGAATTTGAGGAGAAAAGCCTGCTGTGACAGTCATATGTGATGACCTAGTAGTTGCTGGTCTTCCCTGTAGCTCAGATGCCTTCTTCAGGCTAAAAATGTTGAGACAGCCCTATTTCTCCCCTTTCTAGAATTTCTTCATTGTAAGCTTCTTTCTGACATCAGTCAACTCTGCTGCAACAAAATATTTACTCCAGCTGCAATGTCTAGCCTTGAGGCCTGAGGAACTCTGGTTGGGTTCAGTTTCTTAGCTTTAGAATTTCAGAGAATGAGTCTTGCTTTGTGCTGCTTTAGATGGGATGGCATCTGTCCAGATTCTCTATCTCTATCTCTCTCTCTCCCTCAGATGTTAATGTTCCCTACTCAACTTCTCCCACATCCTTGGCAGACTACTCTTACTTCCCCTCTGCTCTTAGGGTAGACATTAACATCTCTCTTTCATATCTAAGTAGGATCAGATCAAGTCTGATCTGATACTTATACTCTCAAAATACCATTTTTTTCTGCAAAAAAAACTGTACTTTATCTTCTTGGAGTTCACCTTAATTTGCTGGCCAGACGTCCAGCACCTTCTGACTTCAAAATCAGGTCTTGTGTTTCACAAACTCTCTTCGAGGTTTAAGCCATAGGAGAGAGGGGTACAAATGGGGAAATCACTCTCAAGGTGGGATAATGAGGATCTTTAGCCATTGATTTTTCATCCTCAATTACAAAAGTGAAGAAAATGTTACAATATTGAAGAAAATGTTACATTCAGAAGAAAATAACTACTAACATTTTGGTGTTGATAATGTCATAGATTACTGTAGTCTGTTTCTCTCTCTCTCTCTCTCTCTCTCTCTCTCTCTCTATATATATATATATATATATATATATATATATATAGTGTGTGTGTGCATATTTCTAAAAACTGAAATGAGATTATACTGTCTAAACTGACCTATAATTGTAACTTTCTACCTTATTAAGCTACATTGTAATATTGTATTATTAAGAGATTTTTAGAGAATGTAATTTTATAGTGATTTAGTAACCTATTCTATCAATGTACTATAAATTTAATCAATTACTGATATTAAATTCTTTGTCATAAATATTTTTGAAATAGATTTTGCTACACATATCTGTGTACATTTAGTTTTGTTTCTTTCAGCTTAAAATTCTAAAATGGAATTGCTGAGCCAAAATGTTTTTGAAACATTCTTACTAAGAGTGAGAAATGAGTTGGGATTAGAGGCCTGGGGAAGAAAAGGGTGGAGAAGATCTAAATACACATTTAATATTCTTATGAGGCAGAGGATCTAATAACAAGGACACAAACTTCCCTTTCCTCAGTTTATCAAGGGCAGAGTGAGATGGATTTGGATTGGAAATGTAACCTGAGGCATCAAAATTACACCCAAGAAAGTACTTTCTGATACAGCTGCAGTTTGAAGAAGACAAAGAGAGACACCTCACCTTTTTCCTGCTTTATTCTGAGCTGAGCATGGAGGCAAAATAAGGAGGACCTGAGGGAACTGAACTGGCTCAGCCCTAGGGGGCTTCACACTTCTCTCACTGACATAGTGCAGGAAACAACAGGTAAGGTTTTTGTACAGGCATGGTCCTTGAAATATTTAGCCAGACAGACCCAAACTGTTTTATCTTTTGGGGACAAAATATTTGAGACATAGCAAAAAATCACCCATTATTTATGAGAAATCCAAATTTAAGCAGATGTCCTCTGTTTCTAACCCCAGGTGCTAGTCCAGCCACACTGAGACTGCAGATAGAGGCCAAGGTCTTGGCAGAAATCTCTGATCACCTCCCTGGAGGGAAAAAGGGACCCCCTGGGAACAGAGCAGTTTCCTCTGGTATCAGTCTTTTGAGGGCTGCAACTCCATTCTTGGCACCTATGTGAACATTGACACCTCCCCCCATTTCAAAGCAGGACTAAGATAGTTTCTGTGTTTTACAGGATGGTTGTGGATATTAAAGGTAGCATTGATGTAATTCTTTACTACAGAATCATTTGTGATTGAGTGGAAAGCTTGTACTCAATCTAAAGCAGCACAGACTATTAAAAGAGAGGAGGCAACTAGATAAGAAGAGTTTAATGAGGGGACACAGCGGGAGTCACCGCAAAGAAGGCTGTGGCAGCTCTCTGCAGACAAAGGGCAGATTCTGTCTGATATAGACTCTGATGGGAAAAGGGCTCTGGGTACTGATGTGAGCTGCTTTATTTTGTGAAAGTACAGGGGATTGGGTAAACCTTTACATGTCTGAGCTTTGGCACAGACTTTTGGGAGGAAGAAGACATAGGGGCTTCTGGGAAGAAGGGGGTGCTGAGGAGTCTCTCTGGCTGATTCCTGCTGAGAGGGTACATTGTTGGGGCCTAGGGTAGAAAGGGAATGGGACTGAGGGAACCATTTCATCCAAGTCTGTGAGGTAGAGATGTCACTCAGTAGTAGGATTTCTTTGGTAGTGAACATCTGTTTTCTGGCTTGAATAAACTGGGAGAGGAGCCTTCACTACAGTTGGAGTCACAAGGTATACAAGATGAGTTCTTTTTTTTTTAGGTTGAAGAGTTGAAGTTGAATCTGAGGGCTTAGGGATTTTAATATAGATTAAGTCTCCTGGAGATAAAGGGGGATCTGGTGTGTGTTCCTCAGAGGGCTGAGGGAGGCAAAGATCTACATATTGTTGAAGCAGGTGTCGGAGGAACTATAGAACCAGAATGTAGTCAGCTAAGGGAGGAAGATTGGAAAGTGAAGGCAAGTTTGGTAAGACAAATGGTCTACTGTACATAAGCTCAAAGGGGCTTAACTGAGTAGGTGACCTGGGAAGAACTTGGATTTTTGTCGGGGCTAGAGGTAGGAGTAGAGAAAGGGGAATCTTGTACATTTGGGAAGGAAGTATAATTCAATTGGAGAACATCTGTGCAGTCATGTAGAAGACTTATCTCTGTATCTGTTGTAGAAGTGGGCAATAGGGTGGCTGGATTGAGGTTGTTGCTGGTTGAGACTGTGACAATGGGGTCTTGTATTAGAGTTAGATGTACTTGTTATAGCTGTGACAGGGTCATTAGAGCTGGGAGTGTACTGTGAGAAATTAGATTGACTAGATGGTGTGGTGAGTAGACTGTGACTGTCTGTCTTAAAATGAACTTTTTGGCTTCTTGTGTCAGCATGGCTGTCACTGCTATTGCCTGAAGGCAGGGAGGCCATCCTCTAACTGTAGTGTCTAGATGTTTTTGTTTTTTGTTTTTTATTTAAAGAGAAAAAAAAAAGCAAAACAGAAAAAGGGATAGAAACAATACAGAATTTCAGGAAAAAAAAGCAGTAAGAAATCACTAGTTGATAAATTACATATGGTCTTTTTAGACCTGGTTGTTAAAGTTACAAAATTAAAGCATACAGAGTGGACATTCAAACAGAGAGACTGCAAAGAAGTTCAATGATCCAGTAACAACTTAGCAACATGGTTATCAATCCTACACACTTAAACATACATGCAGCCATACCCTCTAGAGCACTTTCTTTTCTTCTTTTTACTTTTTAAGTCCATTATCTGTTTAGTTATATCCTGTTTCAGGTTGCTCAGTACCTTACTGACTTGTTTTGTTGCTGTTATATACTTTTAATCACCTTATATAATTCTGTTGCTTTGTTTTTGAGTTTCTCCTCATCCATGATCCATGGATCAGCTTTGGTGGAGTTGGGAGATTTTTGGAGATATTTTGTTACTTTCTTATCTACTTTTTTTTTTAAGGTAGCAAAATACAGCAGAACAAGACAGAACAAACCCATGCGACCACAGTGCAGTAAAACTACCACAGAACCTCAGAGCATGTCACCAGGACACGAGCAATGGGCTCAATAGTACAGCCCATTTTGTTCATATTAGCTGTTCTTTCAATCAGGTAGAGGAAAATGGAAGGAAATATTGAACTTTTAAAAACAGAATATTGAATAAAGCAGTACCATTAATCAAAACTGAGCAAAAAGTGATAAAAATATTTGCCTTCAAAGAGATGGTAAAAGGAAATCCCCCTTACTTGCCACGCTGCATGCATTCATCCTCCAAAAAGATACTCAGACTTCTGGTGCCGACTTGCTAACAGGCGGGGGGCGGGGGGGTGGGGGTGGATCAATGTCTGATTCTTCGCCCTCGCACTGGCAGGGCCCCAGCTGCTTACCAGGGCAGCGAGTAGGCTGCCTGTTCTCCCAGCGCCCAAAGTTCCAACATGATCTGTTTAGCTGTTTTGAGAGGTAAACTATGGCCTGGAATGAAGGTCCTTTACTGTGTCCCAATACTTCCATTTCATTATCTTTATCTGTTGTAGTGTGTAGAATAAAGGATAGAGTAGGATTAGGAAGTGTAAGTGCAGGGGCTCTAAGAGAGCCTCCTTAAGCTTCATGAAGGGAGTGTCAATGGCATAGTGGGGACTATGGATTCTGAAAGAGGCCTTAGAGGGTTGGTGTAGTGGCTGAGCTAAGGAAGCAAAGTTGGGGATCCAGAGGTGGAAAAAGGTTTGATAGGTCTAAGAAGGACAATATTCATTGTTTTGTGATCAGTGTCTGTAAGTCACAAAGGAGAGTCTTATAGTCAGAGGTTGTGGACCATGTGGTGTGTGTAAGCATGAGGCCTAAGTATTTGACTTTTGGTGAGGCCATTTGAGTTTTGGAGCGAGAGACCTTGTATCTTCTACTACAGAGAAAGTTGAGTAAGGCAGCTGTGTGTTGTGTTGCTATGGCACAGGAGGGGGAGCAGAGTAGAAGGTCATCTATGTATTGAATGAGTATACTAGGTTGTAGATTTATAGTTGCAAGGTCATTGGCTAAGGCTTGGTGAAAGAAGTGAGGGCTGTCTTTGAATTCCTGAGGTAGCACTCTCTATGTTAGTTGAGTGGACTGAAAAGTATCTGGATCCATCCATGTAAATGCAAAAAGGTCTTGGCATTGTAGATGTAAGGGAATAGTGAAAAATGTATTTTTAAGTCTAACATGGGAATATAAAACAACATAATGTAAGACTTTGGCACCACAAGGTGAATTGACATTATTGTACTGATAATAGCTCTGGGATCTTGGATTAGGTGATAGGAGCTATTGGATCTTAGGGCAGGGAGAATAAGGGTGTCATAAGGTGAGTGAGTGACTTTTAGAAACCCATTAGTTAACAAGCAGCAGATAATAAGTTTGAGTCCCTATTGATGTTTAGGGTCTATTGGGTATGGGGAACAGAAGGGAAGACTGAGAGGTGTTTGAGGCAAATTAGCAGCAGAGTAATGTGGGTGGCATGAGTGGGATTGGAGGTGTCTTAGACTGTAGGGTTGGTGAGGGAGGAGGGAAGGGGTGGGGTTGAGTTAGTGGCATATGATGTTGGGATTGGAGAGTCATGGGGAGAGGGAGAAAGTATAAAAGAAGTTGAGTTTTTGGAGTAGAATTTTTATCAAAAAGGGGTACAGGGCAGGTTGGGGTAATATGACAGCTATGCATAAAGAAAGAGTTTGGAATCTGCAAAAGTAAGGTTTTTTCTGCAGAGGTCATGTACATTGTCTGTCAACTCCTACAACAGAGACTGCAGACTGGGAACATTGGCCTTAAATGTCAGGAAGAACACTATGGGTGGCTTCCATGTCAACAAGGAAAGAGAGGGTTTTACCTGAGATGTCCAGTGAGACTCAGGGCTCTGAGGGAGATATATTGGTGAGGCCATGGGCCCCTGAGCCCCATCAATCCTCTTCAGCAGAGATGTGAAGCAGATCAGCCATGATGAGTCCCAGGCAGCAGTGTCTTATCCTGTGAGGGCGGAGAAGGTGATGACTTACCCACTCTCTGATGGACAGGGCAGTCGCACTTCCAGTGACCCTCTTGGTTGCAGATGGGACTATTTCCCAGTCATGGCTACAGTTCAGGATAGGCTCATGTCCAGTGTTGTTTTTCTGCTGCACTTGCAGCATGATGGGCGGGGGGCACCCCTTGAGTTTTTAGATTTTTTTTTTCTCCAGCCTGTGTTTTCTCTCAAGCTCTGGGTGCCACTCACTGCAGCTGTAGTTGCTGTGGCCAGAAATTGGTCTTAAAGTTTTAGCCTGGAATGCAAACTTTTTTTATGGTCATCCCATACTATTTTGGTTGTGTTTTTCTCTTGTTGAAGACATGGAAAGCCACATATAAGAGGTCTCCCTGGGGGGATTGAGGGCCAAGGTCTGATGTTTTGAATTTAGTCTGAATGTTTGGTGCTGCTTGGGAAATAAAATGTCGGTTTAGGAGGACTGTGGGATCAAGTATGATGGGCAGGGGGAGAGAAAGGAGGTGGCAGAGTTGGGTAAACAGAGGAGGAGCTCCCGGTGGGGTAGTCCTCTGAGAGTAACTTTGAGATAAGGAGGAGGAGGAGGAGGAAAAAGATGGAGGGTGAAGAGGGGGCATCCACATGAGTTATGGTGATAAGGGGTGGGGGTATTTTATCTATCAGTCTGAGAAACAAGAAAGGAGAGAGTCACAGCCACAGCTGATAAAGGAGGAGGACCTGTGAATGAGTCAAAAGAATTTGGGAGGCCTTGCAGGTTTGGATTAGGTCAGGGCATGCCTGCAGCTATAAGAAAGTTTGGACATAAGATATTTATCCCCACTTGACTTTTCAGTAGTAAAAGTTAGGTAAATCTCTTAATGTTAATCTCTTTGGCCTGAGAGTTTGTTTTTGCTTTTTGTTTTTGTTTTTTTTTGTTTGTTTGTTTGTTTTTGGGGGGGGTTAGATCTAACAATTTGTATTACCTGAAATTAACTTCTTTATTTTGTATGATTTCTCTTCCTTTACTACAACATAATTTTCCATAGGGGCAAAGATGTTCCTTGTGTTTTGCACCAATGTATTTTTGGTGCATAGAATAGTGTCTGGTGCATAGTAGATGTTCAAGAAATGCTTGTTAAATAGATGAATATAGATAGAAGAAAATTGCTTAGTACAATGCTTGGTAAATAATAAAGTGTTAATCTATTTCAGTTACTTCTATAATTTCTAGTACTTTCTTTTATATTCTTATGAACTTTGAATAATAATTTCCATCAAGACTTGCAGATGCTTAAAAACTTTGAACTTTATCTTTTAAAAAGTGCCCTAAAGTTGCTAGAACACTTAAATGTGCCATGTTAAAGAGAAGTAAAGGAAAGATGTACATGGGACTTTGAGAAAGGATTTGAAAGAGGAAATTCTGGTACAAGGTTTGAGGAGGATAACTCAAAGGGATCAGATGAGTCATTCCCTAGAGACAATGGGAGAAAAGACAAGGAGTGGGTGAGAAATAAAGTGAAAGTCACTCTGAATGTGACTCTGTGCTCTATTCATTTCAAACCAGCTTAGTAAATGCTGGGAGTCAAGGGCAGTAGAAAGGCCAGAACTGCAACCAAGGTCACACTTGGTGGTCTGTGAGGATGCTGCTGACCTGGTCAGCACTAGCCTCAGAGGATATGCCTGGAATGTGCTTCTGCTGGTGAGTCCTGGAACCCAAGCCCTGTCATCACCAACATGAATTCTGAACTTTCTCCCACTTTTTTTTCTCTCATTGAGTCATCCACACAGTCACTCACTAGGACCAGCTGTGGTCACAGGCCTGCATCCTGCCATCAGTTGAGAGAAATCAATAATTTTGCTCTATTGGCTTCTGTAGAAGTCTGCTGATGGAAGCTTTGTCTCCCTCACAGCTACTAACTAACAATGTAAAGTGAGTGCCAAGTTGGATTCTCATGAGGGAGGTAAATTGGTTCAACAGTAGGGGAAGCTCCTGATATTAACAGATGGGGTAACAGGGTGAATGGTTACAACTGAGCTCTAGATTTGGAAACAAGTCTGTTACTTCCTACCTGCATTAGCTAAGGAAAGTTGTTTTGGGTCTCAATGTTTCTTTTTTCTGCCTCACTTATGTATTCTTTATACCACAGCTGGAATGATCTTTTAAAAACCCAAATCTGATCATGTCACTCAGGATGAGCACCCATGTTTCCAAGTGACCCTCAGCTTCTTTCATCATCTTAACTGGATATAAGTGGAGTACTCCTAATTATACTGATTCCTGGGTTTTCCATGAGGTGAAGGGATGTTTTAACTCCCCTTGGAATGTTCTCCACTCCCAAGGAGAAATTCATGCAGAAATACATTTTGCCTTTCTCTCTGGCTCCTCCCTGCCTCTTCTTGGGTATGAGAGTGTCCTAACTTTTCAGAGGACTTTTGCTTTGGATTTTTTTTATCAGACTGCCCACCTTTGCCTGCCCATACTCTTTTCTCTTTCAAGTGGTGAGCCCCCACTTAGAGTGATTTCTACAGATCCTCCTCCTGTAGTTGTGAGTCATGGATAAACACACAGAGGAAGCTCACCTTGACTTTAGATTCAGCCACAAACTCCAATTCAGCTTTACTAGTAATAAAGCTGATGTTCTGGCCCCAATCTAACTTTGGCTTTCATTTTCTAGTTGGTAAAGAACACAAAGGGAAGACACACGTTGTGATACAGCTTGAGTATGTTGTGCAAATTCTATATATTGGAAGGTTGGTTCTCTTTAGGATGTTAGGAAGTGGTGCCCAGTTCAATGTTGCTAGCTCTTTGTGAGTGGCATCCATGGAAGGGTTGAGGTAGCATTTACAGGGCCCTGAGTTAGTTCTCCTGAGATTTTATAAAAGAGCAAGACTGACCCCTGCCTGTCCTCTGACTTCTCATCTCTCACATGACTTTTTCTCTCACACAAGCTCTTGTTATGATGTATCTCACACGACATCTTGTAGCTATAGGGCCCTTGCAGAGGTCAAGTAGATGAGGCTGCCTGATGTTAGATTTTCAGCCTCTAAAACTGTGAACTAAATAAACAACATTCCTTCATAAGTTTTCAAGCCTCAGGTATTTTGTGATGGCAATGGAAATGGACTAGCACACAGTTAATTGAATCTTTTTAAACCCCATTTTTAGTTACTGTATATTCTTCCCTCTTTTCTTGTCATTTTACCTTTGCTCACTATGCTTAGTTGTAATGAATGTTTCCAGTTCCTGGAATGTGCCATGTTACAGCTCACCTATCACCTTGGCACATTCTCTCCTCCTTTGTTTAAAAATAAATTGGCAAGGTGGAGATGGTGGCACAGGACTATAATTCCAACATTTGGAAGACTGAGGCCAGCCTGGGCTACATAGTGAATTGAAGACCAGCCTAAACTGCATGACAAAAATGAATGAATAAATAAATAAATAAATAAATAAACAAACTACATGGCAGGACCCTGTCTCAAAAGATCAAAAAAAAAATCAATTAGTGAGCCATTACATTGGGGTGGGTCTAGCACTTCTCATTGACTGTAGCTATAGAATTTACATCATGGAAATAGGCCAACAATAAGATTTCTTTTCTGTAAACCATTAAAAGTATTCCAACACACCACTGCTCCAACTTCTTGGATTTTTTTAATGTGGTAATAGCACATATTGTTTTCCCATCCATTTTATTTGCTTGTAAATTGAATCATCTTGTTGCTTTTTCCCCAATATTATTTGACAATTCTTCCAGGATAATTACATTGTATGAATCTCCACATTGTCTTTTTTAAAAAACCTCTACAGTTTCTACAGTCAAAAACTGCCTCCTAATCTCTAAATGGGAACCTGCCATTCTAACCAATTGGCTATGTTTTCTTGTGTTGCTTCCATGAACATTTTGTAACTTTCTTCTCTTGCCCTTCTCAATGACATACTAAAATACTTGCAGTGTTGTGCTGGTCAATTTATGAGCTTCTGAATGCTCAAATAAACTCTTGGAAGGCTTATGTGCTTAGATTTGTTTTTTACCACTATCTGGTTTCCTCTCCTTAATAACTTACTACCTGAAAAAATTAATGACACTACCTAGATCTCAGCTAATTTACCCTCTTCTCCATTTCCCTTTGCCAGGTTTAAGGGCCTCTCTCTTGTGCTCCTTGATATCCTACCCTGCTGTTATCTTTTGTACACATTACATAAGATATTGTAAAATTACAGTTGCCTGCTGAACAGCTGGTCTTACCCATTAGATTATGTTTTGTTTCATTGCAATCAAATTCCTGGCAAACAGGTTGGCATGGCACTTTTTGAATGAGTGCATTAAACTTTAGTTTCTCAAAAGGCACAACCCAGCACTTTAGTGGTTTACATGGATTGCAAGAGTTCTGTAAGAGAGTGATCATCTCAGCTCCCTGTTTGTGCATGCAGAGGGTCTTGGGATGGACTGTTACCAGGCCTGTCACATCCAGCTGTAAATAGCTTTGCCTGGCACTCCTTCAGAGAAAATCAGAAAGGAGTGAACTTTGATGATTCACTCCCAAGTGTTCACAGGTAAGGTACAGAATGAGCAATGCCCACTGCTTGGATTAGTCAGGTGAGCACCATATTCAGTACAGCATCCAGTTCCCAAGTGCCCTACTGCCCTCTGTGGATGACAGGCCCATGGAGCTGTTCTATGTGCCTACAAAAACAGCAAGCCCAGCAAGCCTTGGGAATTGGAGAGTGAGTGGCCTATGGGGCTCCTGACGGTTCATCTCTCCATAGTGAGTCCAAACTTCTCTTCTTATGTACATAGGCTAATTCTCTCAATTCTCCATGATTTTGTCCTCTCAAGATACCTAACTGGCCATACAGCATCTGATCTTGCACAGAGGGCCATATTAATCTTCTCTGTATTGTTCCAATTTTAGTATATGTGCTACTGAAGCAAGCACAGGGAATCTGATCTAAATGTGTACATGTTCTGTATATTAAATAGTATTATACATATTTTGAAATACTTGACATTGAAAAAATATTAGATATGAAATTTTTTTCATTAAATGGGTTACTTTTATTTGCAAAAAATCTATATTTTCTGAAAATATGACAATTTTATATTCTTATGATCCCAACATAAGAATGTTCAGTTTTGAAGGAAGACAAGATAGCCGATCAGTGAGCAACAAAAAAGAGAGCCTCCCAGGAGAAACAACTCATACGCCAGAATAAAACACCCTGGAGAGACCCAGACAGAAGGAGATGGATCCTCTTGACACAGGAAGAAATTAAAACATAAAAAAGCTCATCAAATACGTTGGGACTACAAATGGAACAGCTGGACACAGTGTTTTCGCTGAGACCCGCCAATTTTGCAGCGAACTGAATTTGCACCAGCCTGAATCTGCTACAGCCAGCAGAGCCGCCCAAACTCCCCACCACGACTCATGGGAAGCAGAGCAGCCCTGAAGTTGGGGTTCGTGAGCCCGATGGAGAGCGGAGCCGGCAAAGGGACTTTCATTAATCCACGGTCAGTGCTGGGATTGGGACACACACCCCCACGGGAAGGGCGCGATCAAATGAGCGACATCTTGGAATATGGCAGGAGGAGCCTGAACAGGGAGCGACAGTGAGGGTACAAGATTTGAGGATACAAACAGTAATCCCGAAAATAACAGGATATAGTACAGTAATCATTGTTAATTTCCTATTAAATCAATCTAAAGCTCTGTAAAACCTACACTGTTTTACCATAACTGATTGTAATCAAATCTGGTTTGTTAGATCACTGTTTTGTATTGATAGATTTTATTCAAAGCTGTTGTGATTGATAGCATCAAGTCTGAGAGTATAGGCAACTACACCAAAGATGACATGATTCACTAGAATATCCACTCTGGTTTGATTATTACCTGCCTTTGAAGTTTTACACTGTCTACAATATTTTATTTTTACTAACATTGTTATGTACTGCTATATTCAATTATACTGCTATATTCATTTATGCCTGATGATATAGGCAATTCTATTGAAGTTAATAAGAAACACTACAGCAATCATTGTAGATCACCTTGTACTGTGGTTTTATGGTTGACTTTTTGGTTTCATGTTTTTATAGGAATTTGTTTTGTTTTGTCTTACTAAAGTTTTGTTTTTCCCTCTAATACAGAAAGGATAGAAATACATGTAGAGACTCATGTATGCCCAAGCCATTTACACTCTCACTGTTTGGCGATCTACTTTGTATGCTTTAATTTTGTAACTTGAACAACTATTTCCAAGAGGACAATATGTAATTTATCAACTAAGTGATTTCTTATTGTTTATCTTTTTTCTGAAATTCTGTATTATCTCTACCCTTTACATGTTTTTTTTCTCTTTAAATAAAAATTAAAAAAAAAAAAAAAGAATGTTCATTTTTACCATTGGGAAAAAAAGAAGAGCTAGTGGATTGCTTACATATAATTTTTTTTTTTTGAGACAGGATTTCACTATGTAGTTCAGGCCAGCCTTAAACTATACAGCCCAGGCTGGCCTCAAAATGGTGGTGATCCTCCCACTCAGTCCCCCAAGTGCTGGGATTACAGGTATGCACCACCATGCCTGGCTGTTACTATGTAAAATTCTAAGTGAATTTGGAAAATGTTTTACATTTTTATCACTCATTTCTATGAATACTTTTCTTGGATAATGTCCATCAATCCATTTAAAAATCAGGAAGTGTTTAGTCATTTTTCAAGCACAAACTCTAATACAAAAATTAAGTCAACTTCCCTAGCCAGTGCACTGCAGAAAAACTGTAAGCGATACAAAAGGCCCAGAGACCTCCACCACTCACCCATCTGAAAGAAACCAGAACCATGACAAGATAGAGAAACAGCAAAAGGTCTCCAACCACTGAGCCAGGGAAAGTGAGTCCAGGAGAGGTAAATGTGGAGGAGGTTGAGGACAACAAACATGAAATATCAGGCAAGATTTCATCAGAAATAAAGAAATACTTCTGTGACCTCATTGACAAATTTAAATCTGAAATCCTAACTCAAGTGAAGCAAGATATAAGAAGATTAATAAAAGAAATGCTGGGTAATCCTCAAGAAGACACAAAAGGAAGAATGGAGGAACCCAGAGAAAGGAGAGAAGCCTTTGATGAAGAATATAAACAAAGTCTAGAATACATGAAACAGATCCAAAGAGAATATCAGGAAATTAAAACCTCCATTGAAGCTGGCAAAACTTCTTAACAGAAACTAAAGACACACTTTCAAAACTTGAAAATAGATTTGCAATGTATGATCATGAAAGGAAGGATCTCAAAAATAACAAGGAACCAGGAAGCAACAATACAAAGGCTAGAAGATGACAAAAGGATTTATAACCTAAGAATAAAAACTGTGAACGAAAATGCAGGGACAAATACAAATGAAATAAAAAGGCGATTCACAGAAATAATTAAGGAAAACTTCCCAAGCATAGGAAACAGAAGTGATATTCAGATATATGAGGCATACAGAACTCCAGCCAGCTACAACCAAAACAGATCTACACCCAGACATATAACAATCAGGATCCCAGAAATCCATCACAAGAACAGAATATTAAAAGTGGTCAGAGAAAAGAAACAGATTACCTATAAAGGAAAACTCATCAAAATCACAGCAGACTTCTTGATGCAAACTATCAAATCAAGAAGCGCTTGGAGAAAAATATTCCAAGCCCTGAAAGAAAATAACCTCCAACCCAGATTGATGTGCCCTGCAAAACTGTCTCTCAAAATTAATGGATAGACAAGATATTTCCACGACAAAAGGAACTGGGGGAGTTTGTGACCACCAATCCAACCTTGCAAAGAATTCTAGACAGGGAAAGGAAAATCACCAGGATTCCAGGAACAATGGCAGAAAGGCCTCAATGAAAGGGGTAGACAGTGGAATGAAGGAGAAAAGTAAACAACAATGACAGAAAAATAGCATAGCAGAGATGAGGCAGAGAAGATCGGCTATATTGCTGTTTTGTCTTGACTGACTTTATTTGAATCTGGCATGCTTAAGTGTGTCAAGTGTGGGAGTAGGGGCAACTACTCTGAAAATGACAAGATTCAATAGGATACCCATTCTGGTTTGATTATTAACTGCCTTTGAAGTCCTATAATGTCTCCAATGTTTGATTTTTATTAATAGTGTTATGTACTGCTAAGTTTAATTATACTATGCCTGACAATACAGACAATTTTATTGAAAATAACAAGAGACATAATAGTAACTACCATAGATCACCTAGTATTGTGGTTTTATATGTCCTTTTCATGTTTCTCTAGGAATTTGCATTGTTGACTTGTTTTTCTTTAAATAAAAAATAAATAAATAAAATTAAGTCTACAGATGTGAGACGTACTTGAGAAATATTATATAAAATTAGTATTTAAACACATCTATATTATCATATATTTTATTTTCTTATAATTATATGTAAGTGAAAATGCAATGAACTTTTTTTGTTTTTGTTTTTTGCATAAAACCCTATCTAGATACTTCCAGATCCATCTGGTGTATCCTAATGTGCCATTCAAAGGTTAGTACTTTCTATATATGCCATGAATTGAGGAAAGCTAAAAGAATTAAGTTCATTTACTTCTCCCAGGAACACTCCATACCGTTATGAATCATTAACCCTCAAATATGAATTTAAGTTGTGGTGGGATAGTACTTGGATAGGACTCAGGGGCCCTCTGCCACTGAACAACATCCTCAGGTCTTTGTACTCCTTGATGTGAATTCTCTGTAAGTTACCCAGGATAGCCTTGAACATGTGACCTTCCTACCTGAGTCACCCAAGAAACTGTGACCAGATATACCTTTTAACTATTGTTCCCCTTATGTTTCTCTAATTTACTTTCTCTCCACTCCATTTCTCACCCATATTGGGTAATGATATGAGTCCTACCTCATTGTGCCAAATTAAGTTATTTTCTGAATATAAGGAATGTCATACAAACCTGGGCTCTCAAACTCTGTGTCTATTTGTCTGATGATATTCTCTGATTTCAAGTTCCCTGTAGCTAGTCTTTCCAAACTGAGCCCAAACTACATCATTCCTAGTATTCAGAGGCTAAGGTTTCCTTTTGTTGCTTTTAGCCCTCACATCTATGACATCAGTCAAAATTCTTTAGTGTCTGGATGATGATACAGACAAATAGTTGACTAACAAAACATAGAGTAGTCCAGAGAGACATGGGGAGAACTGAAGACAATGCCAGAGACTGAGCTTCCAGAAGTGACTTCCAAATACAATCTGGAAAATTGAGGAAATCATTGTCACTATCTCTTCATTCAAAAGCCATTTCTATGTGAGAAATTTGCCAGTGCAACCTTCTTTGCTGTAGCTCAAGAGGTATCTTATACTACTCTTTGCCTCTTACGAATCCCAGTCACTCAGTTCAAGTCAGGCATGGGAATATCTGATTGTTGGAAGCAGATCACATACCTGGGAGACTGGGAGACTTCTTAGAGCCAAGCTAGAAGACAGTCTTCCTCCTCCTTGCAAACTGGGATGATTCACCAAACATTGAAAAAGGGTCAAATGTTGGGTGGCAACTATGAAAGTTCAGTGTTGCTCTCCAGATCCTGGGAAAGGTGGCCTCAAGGCCTCCCCCAGTCTAAGTGTTGCTGATGTTCAGTCAGACAGGTTTTCATCACTTATGAATAGTGCCAGAAATCAAGAGTAGGAAAACAAAGAAGATTCATGTGCAATACTTCAAGGGAAGCAGGGGTAATGATTTTGGAGGCCTCTGACTGGGCTGGCATTTTTTAACATCTCTAGTAGTCAATTTTATATATCATGTTAGGTTTTTTAAATTACTATTGACATCCTTAAGTGGTTCAGTAAATCAATTATTGAACTAGTTATGGAGTGATGGAGACTCTGTTTTCTGTCCCTAGGTTCAAGTTACTAACACCTTAGAAGTAGATGAAGGAGTATGAAAAAAATAATTATATTTCATTTCAAAAAGACATAGGGTAGTAGGGACATAAAAGTGACAATACTTAAGTGTGTTTTAGATAAATTTCAAGGAATTCCTTGAGTTGAGTTTTGCATGGTGAATAGGTGTTTACCAGGTAGCAAAGGATGGCTACAGAGGAAAACAGATTACCATGGTTGAGCCAACACTCAGCACAAGAGCTATGCCCATACAGGATAAGAACAGCTTTAAGTGCAGAGAGTGGCAAATGGTAAGATTTCATTTTTAAAAGTTAAACAATTATCCCTTGTGAATACATATTATAGCTCTAGAGCTTTTTAATTAATTCATCTGTTGATGTGTACTTAGGTCATTTCCCTATCTTGGTTATTGTGAATAATGCTGCCCTGAAAATAAGAATACAGATGTTTTTATGAGCTGCTGACACTATTCCCTTTAATTAAGTGTTGGATCATCCTACATATGGGTAGTATGATCTATGATCCCACGTTGGGCTGTTTCTGTATGACCCATTCTCACCCAAGGCCTCAGGGAAGGTTAAGGAAGAGTTATTAAAACATATGAACAGGAGGAAGCACTTCCAGAGCAGTAAAGACTTCTGAAAATCTCTTTCTTCATATAAGCAACAAGAACATTGGTCAAAAAAAGTTTATAACTAGAACTTCCAGGAAGATGACAGAGTGGCAAGCAAAGAAAGAGACTCTCTGAGATTTGGTATAAAAAACACTGGAACACAGCAACATGAGGAAAAGAAGTAGGGAAGTGAGTCCCTGGATCCCATGAGATCTGAAGCAATATTGAAGCCCATGGGGTAATCAAAGAGAGAAACTTCAATGAAGAAGAAAGAGGAGGCAGATGGCACTTTTTCCCTGAGCCTGGACTCACTGCATGAAAGGAGCAGCTTGAAACCCCTGATGCATGGTGACCCAAAAGACCTCCATAGAGAGGTACACCAGTGGATGCAGTGGACAGTGGTGGCTGATAAACTGTCCCATTTGGACTTCCTGCAAGAGGGAACAATTGGCCAGGGGCCATCTTGAAGAGAAGGCAACCAAGTTTGGGACTCTGAGTAACTACATCTAACTACATCCAGTGGCTACCAGCTGAGTTCAAACTTGTGGATGGCAAGAGGACAGCAGTGACCTGGGTGGGTCTGGTTTCATCCTTGAAGTCTCAGGCCAGCCTGTACTTCAATGGAAATAAGGGTGTAAGCTTACTGGGATCATCTTCTAGCTTGCTGTGGAACCACTGCTGGCTTGCCATAGTTAATTAACACAGATCTGGGCTCTGTGTGCCCACACTGTATACCAGTAGCAGCAGAGACACATCTTAAAGTGGATATTTTTTATTTTCTTTTTTGGTCTTTTTTCTTTATTTTCTTTCTCCCTTTTTGGTTTTGGTCAGTTGGTTGGTTGGTTGATTTGTCCTTCATTGTTTGTTCTTGTTTTTATATGAATGTGAACATGGTTTTCAGTTTTATGATTGTTGTACTTCTGCTTTGTTCTTTTTTTTATTTCTTCCATCTCCATTTCTCTCTTGTCTGCTGCATCAGTTTCCCATAATTTATATGGTCCTCCTCTTGCTTTGCATATCCAAGTCTTCCTTCTAATCTCTTCCTCTTCTTCTACTTCTATACGTTTCCCCAAACAGATTAAATTTTCTCCCTTGTGGACAGAATTACCATACAGAAGGCATATTTATTGTACATAATTTTGTGGGGGTTTTTTAGATTTTTTTATTTATTTAAAGAGAAACAAAAGCATGTAAAGGGTAGAGATAATACAGAATTCCAAAAAATAAAAGATAAACAATAAGAAATCACTAGTTAATAAATTACATATTGTTCTCTTACAAATAGTTGTTTAAGTTACAAAATTAAAGCATGCAAAGTAGAGAGTGAAACAGTGAGAGTGTAAACAGCTATGCATGCATGAATCTCTACATGTATTTCTATCCTTTCTGTGTTAGAGGGAAAAACAAAACTTAGCAAGACCAAACAAAACAAATTCCTATAAAAACATAAGATCAAAAAGTCATATAAAACCACAGTACAAGGTGATCTACAATGATTACTGTGTTGCTTCCCATTATCTTCAATAGAATCTCCATATCATCAGGCATAATTGAACATAGCAGTATAATTGAGTATAGCAGTAAATAACAATATTAGTAAAAATAAAACATTGTAGACAGTATAAAACTTCAAAGGTAGGTAATGATCAAACCATAGTGGGTATTCTAGTGGATCTGGTCACCTTAAGTGCAGTTGCCTATACTCTCAGACTTGATACTATCAATCATAACAGCTTTGAATAAAATCTATCAATACAAAACAGCAATCTAACAAACCAGATTCAATTACGATCAGTCATGGTAAAACAGTGTAGGTTTTACAGAGCTTTAGATTAAGTTAATAGGAAATTAAGGATGATTACCACACTATATCTTGTTATTTTCAGGATTACTGTCTGTGCCCTCAAATCTAGTACAGGTAGAATGACTGGAACAGAATATAATACATCTTAGCAGAGTAGCATGAGTAATGTGGGTTTTAAATCCTGGTGCACTATTAACAATACAGTGTATCAAGGCCATCTATGTTAGAGATTCTAGCCATCTTTCTCTGCCTCATTTCTGCTATGCTATTTTTCTGCCTTTGTTTGTCTAGTTTTCTCCTTCATTCTACTGCCTGCCCCACTCATTGAGGCCTTTCTGCCACTGTTCCTAAAATCCTGGTATTTTTTTTCTCTCTCTCTAGAATGTCCTTCAGTATTCTCAGTAGGGATGGATTGGTGGTCACAATCTGGGAGGTTATTTTCTTTCATGGCTTGGAATACTTCGCTCCAAGCTCTTCTTGATGTGATGGTCTGTGTCAAGAAGTCAGCCATGATTCTGATGGGCTTACCTTTCTAGGTAATCTGTTTCTTTTCTCTGATGGCTTTTAATATTCTGTTTTTATATTGAATTTCTGGTATTTTGATTATTATATGTCTGGGTGTAGATCTGTTTTGGTTGTAGGTGGCTGGAGCTCTATATGCCTCACACAACCGAATGTCATTTTCTTTTCCCATGCTTGGGAAGTTTTCCTTAATTATTTCCATGAATAGCCTTTGTGATTCACCTCTATGTATTCCTGCTTCTTCATTCATGTTTCTTATTCTTAAATTGTAGGTTCCCTTGTCATCTTCTAGGCTTTGTATTGTTATTGCCTGTTTCCTTGTTATTTTTAAGAGATCATTCCTTTCATGATCACACTTTGCAAACTTGTCTTCAAGTTGTGATAGTCTATCCTTAGTTTCTTTTGAGGAGTTTTGCCAGCTTTCAATGGAGGTTTTAATTTCCTGGTAGTCTCTTTGAATCTGTTTCATGTATTCTATATTTTCTTTATATTCTTTATCGAATGTTTCTCTTCATTTTTTGTATTCCTCCCTTCTTCCATTTGTATCATCCTGAGAGATGCTTCCTGAGAGCATTTCTTTTATTACTCTACTCATATCCTGCTTTACCTGATTTAATACTTCAGTTTTGAGCTCATCTACAAAGTCCCAAAGATATCTCTTAATGTCCATTGAAGCCATGTCTGATGTTGTGTGTTTGCTGCCCTAAGTCTCCCTTGCTTTTCCTTCTCCTGGATAAATGCTGTCAGGGTTCTGGGCTGGGGGCCTCCTCCTGCCTCTCTCTCCTGTCATGGTCCTGGCTTCCTCCACACAGGTTACAGTGCAGGTCCCAGCCCCCTTCCCTGTTGGCCAAGTTTCCTTCGAAGCACGCTGGTGAGAGATCTATGCCCTCTCCTGCCTGCTCTTGTCACTGAGTTATAAGCAGTGGCTCCGTATGCCTGCCCCTCCCCACCAGGCCAGCCAAACTTCAGGTTCCTTCTCCCAGTTAGTGTGTGCTAGGTGCAGGGAATCAATTGGGGATGGCTCATTGTATCCCAGCCAGGGGTGCAGCCCAGTCCAAGCAAATCCCATAAACCTGCTCTGGGGAGGGAGCAACCAATTAAAGTCACTGTCACTCCCAGTTCAGGCTTTTCCTGACCAATTCCAACATGTTGCCCATTTGGTCACACCCTACCTGTTGGGGGGAGTCTCACTCCCAGCACTGACCATGGATTAATGGAGGTTCCACTCTCCATTGGGCTCACCAACCCCCAATTTCAGCACTGCTGTGCTTCCTGTGAGTGGCAGCAGAAAAGAGTTTGGGTGGCTCTGCCAGCGGGCACGGATTCAGGCCTTCGCAAAGTTGGTGGTTCGCCAAGAACAAAAATGCTGTGTTCCGTAATTTTTAGCTGTTTCAGTTGTAGTCCTGAAGTATTTGATGAGCTTTTTTATGTTTTAATCTCTTCCTGTGTCAAGAGGATCCATCTGCCTCTGTCTGGGTCTCTCCAGGGTGTTTTATTCTGGCAAATGAGTTGTTTCTCCTGGGAGGCTTTGTATTCTATTGCTCACTGATCAGCCATCTTGTCTTCTCCCTTGTTTTAGATTTTGTTATACAACTACAAATCTAATTCACATGGTGAAATGTGGCAAGTTAATAGTTACCTCAGCACGTCACTTTCTAAGCTGTGTTTGATGCTATTGTCATTACTGATTGTACCACTTTAGCCAAAGTGATATAATTGTTCTAACCAGTTGTTCTTCCTGGTATACCAAGGCTGAGATTGTCTAAGGATGATAAAAAAAAAATACTATAGGCCAGTGCCACAGAACCAGGTGTTGGGCCAAGTGAGCAGCAACTTGTCATCCCTAATAAGTTGAAGAGGTAGGATCTTGCAAAAGACTTGGGACCCAGAAGCTAGCTACACCTAGAACACCTCTGAGAACTAGTGATTTCCTAATGGTTATAAACACTAGCAATAAGCTATTCACCATGGACAATTTACAAGAATCAACTCAGGAACAAAACTAAACTAAAAAAAAATAAGAAGAAGAAAAACAAGAAACAATCCCAGGTGACCAGTTCATCAAAGGCAAACCCACAAGGGAATGAAGTGAGATGATCCAAAAGCCACCCAGCTGGACTCTGTGATGGTGATAGTGGAAGTGACAAGGCAAATGAGCAAGGCTCTAGAAAAAAATCAAATCAGAAATAATTTCTCAGATAACTGCAGAGATGGTGACTACAATGAAAGTCATGCTAACAGTCTCTAGAGTAGATACAGATCTTTTTTTTTAAGTAGAGGCATGTAGGAAAATGATAGAAACTATGAATATCCAACACAGGAAAGAAATGGAATACCTAAAACAGTTTCAAACAGATACCCAAGAAATTAAAATTTTCATTGAAAGTATACACAGCAGAATGAGGGAATGTGAAGATAGAATCTCAGATATAAAAGATAGGATTATAGTTCGTGATCATGAAAAGAAAGATTTCTTTAAAATAGCATGATGAGAAATCAACTCAACAGCTGATGGGTGATGTAAAGAAAACTAACACTAGATTGACTGGAGTCTATGAAAAAGAAAAAGATAGCACAAATGACATAAAAATCTTTTCACAGAAATCATGGCAGAAAACTTCCCCAGGAGGAAAAAGAATTTGCCATACAGATAAGTGCATCTTATAGAACTCCAATTAGCCATGATAAAAAAAATTACAACAAGACATATCATAGTCAAGCTTCCATGTGGCCCTGGGAGAAGAAACAAGAAGACAGTTCATCCTTTCCTGAGCCAATCAGCATGCAGGCTGGGAGACAAGAACATACTCCCACTCTCACTCCCATCCCCAGCCCCATTGTTAGCAACTGAGGTACAAAAACAACTTACTTCTTGTATTGTTTGACTCATTTAGTAGGCCTAGAGCCAATAGTCTGAGAATCTATTAAGAGGATAACAATATGCAATATAGCAAATATGGGGGATTTTTCTCTGTCTTGTTTTTAAAATCCAATATTGTTCTTACTGTTTTGTTTTGTTTGATTGGTTTTATTCTGTTCTGTATTGTTTGATTTTATTATGTCTGATGGTATAGGCAGCAACTTTGAAGAAAACAAGAGGTGTTTTGATAGCTATTGTTGATTTCCCATTATCCTGCTTTGAAATCCTATATCACTTGCACTGTTTTGTTTTGATTGGCTTTATTCTGTTTTATTTTGTTTGGTTTTATTCTCTTTATAATAAACTTTTAAAAATAGTCAAGACTCCAGAAATTCAACACAAGAACAGAATATTAAAAACTGTTAGGTAAAAGGAACAAATTCCCTACAAAGAAAGCCTATCAGAATCACAGCAGACTTCTCAACACAAACCCTTAAGTTGGAGAGAGTTTGGAGTGAAGTATTTCATGCCCTAAAAGAATAAAACTTCCAACCCAGACTGATGTACCCTGAAAAACTATCTTTGAAAACTGATGGAGAAATAAGATACTTCCATGACAAAGAACACCTGAGGAAATTCATGAACATGAAACCAGCATTCCAAAATGTTCTGAAGGACAGCCTAGAAAAATATAACAAGGATTACAACTCCATGAATGCAATGAATTCACCAGGCAAACACAGGTGAAAAAAAGAGAGCCAACAACAGGAAAATAACATGACAAAGGTAAGTCATTACGTGTCAGTTATAACCATCAAGGTCTCAATTAACCAATCAACAGAAACAGACTGGAAGAACAGAACAAGAAGCAAGACTCAACAATATGCTACATACACAAAATACATTTAATTCAAAAAGAAATTCATACACTGGGTTTCAAAGGATAGAAAACAATATTCCATGTGACAAGAAAGAAAAAAAAAACACCAGGGGTAGCTATTCTAATTTGCAGACAAAGTGGATTTCAAGCCAAGACTGATTAAGAGAGACAAATAAGGTAACTACATCTTCATAAAGGGAACAATCTAAGAGGAAGACATAACAGACATAAATACATATGCACTGAATATCAGTGCACCAACTAAATAAAACAAATACTAATGGTCAATGAAAAATCAAATAAGCACTAATACAGTTGTAGTGAGGGACTTCAATTCCCCACTGTCACAAAGAGACAGATTGATCACACAAAACAATGAAGTACTATAATTGAACCAAACTTTTGAATACTAGAATCAACAATGAAATACTGAAATTGAACCAAACTTTTGAACAAATGGATTTAGTAGATGTCTACAGAATATTCCACCTTACAACATCATAATACACATTTTTCTCAGCTGCAAATGGAACATTTTTCCAAAATAGACCACACAAAAAAATATACCACATACTAGCTCACAAAACATGCTTAAGTAAATGCAAAGGAATTGAAATTATCCCATGCATATTATCAAGCCATAGTGCAATAAAATTGGAAATTAATTGCAAAAGAAACCACAAGGATGTCATAAACACATGGAAATTAAATAACACCCTCCCGAGCAACCAGTGAGTCATACATCAAATTAAAGAAGAAAACAGTTTCTACAATTAAATGATAATGCTGATACAACATACCACAATTTATGTAACACAATGAAAGCAGTCCGTCCTACAATGCACATTTATAGTGGTAAATATCCATATCAGAAACACAATGTAAGCTCAAATGAACAACCTAATGTTGAACCTCTAGAAAAAGAAGAGCAAGTCAAGCCTGAAACTCTTATGAGGAAGGAAATTAGTAAGATCGTAGTAGAAATCAATGCAACGGAGACTAAGAAATCAATATAAAGAATCAATAAATCAAAAAGTTGGTTCTTTGATGGATTAAATAAAAACAACAAACTCTTAGCCATCCTTGTCAAAAAGAAAACAAAAGACTCAATTCCATGCAATTAGTAATGAAATGGATGAAATCACAATAGATCCTGCAGAAATCCAAACGATCATCTATACCTACTTTGTGAACTTGCATTCTGATGAGATGGAATATGCAGAAGAAATGGACAGATTCCTAGATATATACGATTTACCAAAGCTCAATCAAAAAGATATAAATATATTAAAGAAACCAATATCAGCCAATGAAATTGAAGACACAATTAAAAACTACCAACAAAGAAAAGACCAGGTCCTGACAGATTCATTGCTAAATTCTGTAAGACCTGTAGAAAAGACTTAATACTGTTACTTCTCAAACTCTAATGAAACTGAAAGGGAAGCAGTATTCCAAAAATCATTCCTGGAAGCAAGAATTTTATCAAGTAATCAATCAATAGCAAATGCTGGCGAGAATGTGGGGGAAAAGTAATGTTTCTCCACTGTTGGTGAAAGTATAGACTGGTGCCACCATTGTAGAAATCAATGTGGAGATTCCTCAAAAATATAGGACTAGAAGATACATTCAACTCAGTTTTCCCCTTCTTGGTATTTTTCTGAAAAAATTAAAAGCCCCACCGCAGTGATACATGTACACCCATGTTCACAGCAGAACAGTTTGTAATAGCTAAATCTTGGAAACAGCCCACCAACTGGTGAACGAATAAAGAAGATATGGGGGTTTTTATATGATAGAATGCTACTCTTCCACAAAGAAGGATATGCTTCAGACTAGCTAAATGGATGCACCTTGAGGCCATACTCTTAGGTGAAATAAATCAGACACACATATGTAAATACCACATTGTTTCTGTGTTGTGAGGACCTGAAAGTTTAAATAAGGAGCAAAATGTGTAATAGATACTGTGAAATAGGAAGAAAATGTTCAAATGGGAAGAGAAATTAGGAATGGGGGAAGAGGAAGGAAGAGAGGGAAAAGAAAGAGTTGAGAAAAGAAAGAAAAAATTAAAACAAAGCCTTTGTAAATGAGGAGGGGAAGGGAGTGTTAAAGAGACAGTAGGGGAATGGGGAAAAAAAGAATCAAGTTGTTTTATGTATAGGTACAAATTCCCTGTCATGAATGTCATGAATGTTATTAATATATATACCTAAAGTATACCAATAACTGTAATTAAGGTTTTTTTACGTTCATAACTAAAACAAGAGAAAATCACTTGATCCTCCCTACCAGACACAGGGAATGAAATAATCAAAGCCATGGATTCAAAGAAAACAAAAGC
Source organism: Hydrochoerus hydrochaeris (assembly GCA_004027455.1). Lineage (NCBI taxonomy): Eukaryota > Metazoa > Chordata > Mammalia > Rodentia > Hydrochaeridae > Hydrochoerus > Hydrochoerus hydrochaeris. The sequence continues at coordinate 8,958 of PVLA01012594.1, read as the reverse complement.
AGAACAGTGGGGTAAAGCAAAATGTCATGTACCTGGGTACTGAAATCAGTGATGTTGCAATGTTGCAAGCAGCAGGACTCTGTGGGAAGAGAAGGCTTACCCCACCAAATAGGTAAACAAGTCACCCATTCTCCCCCATGTGCTACAGTAGTGCTGTGCTTGTGGGACATTCGGTGCACCTCCCATGATTGCCATGGAACTCCCACAGATGGTGGTATAAAAAAGCACTACTGGGCTGGGAGTTTAGCTCAGCACCTGCCTGGCAAGTGTGAGGTTGTGAGTTCAATCCCCAGTACCAAAAAAAAAAAAAAAATCACCACCTCACTGGGAACCACAGAGGAGACCTACCACAAAATGCACAAAGTAGGGAGTTGAACAGGGGAGATCTGTGTGAAGAGAAAAGGCACCCATATTAGAGAACAAATTGTGGAAGGCAGAACAGAATAGGGGCTCTTCCAATGTTTCCTAAAACACTAGAAATTCCTTAGGTGGCCTGAGTTCTCACCCACCTCACAGCACTGGCAAAGGTGACCCTCTGCCAAGTCTAGGGGTGGCCCTAGATTCTACAGGCAAATCTGAGAGACAGACAACTGCAAGTATAGTGACTAAGAACAAAACCTGGGCTGGGACTTTTCTGGCCACACACTAGGCAAGAAAAACCTGCAGAGGGAAGAAACGAAGACTTCCTGTGAAGCAGGGTCTGCCATGCTGATCAGAAAGAGCTTCAGTCAGAAGAGAATTCCTGCCTTCCCATGAGCCAGCTGATGCTTGGGCTGAAAAACCAGAAGAGCATTCCCCTCCCCTTGTTGATTCAGAGGACTTAGGATGAGATGATAGCAACTGAAGAGAAGGAGATAGCTTGAAGCTTGTATTGTTTGGTTGACTCTTACAGGCCTGGGCCTGGTGACCCGGGCATCTACTTGGCAGATGGTAGGGTGCATTGTGTCAACTATGGAGGATTTCCTCTTCTCTCGTTTTTGAAATCCAATGTTTTATTTTACTGTTTTGTTTTATCCCTGAGCAACTATTTTGTTTTATCTACTAACCTGAGCAACTATTTTGAAAATAACAATGTGCGGTATTGTTATCACTATTTTGTTTTGCTCTGTTCCGATTTATTGTTTTGTTTTATTCAATGTTATGTTTTGATTGGTTTTATTCTCTTTTGTTTGGCTTTGCTATGTCTGATGATATGGACAACTATTGTGAAGATTTGAAGTTCTGTACCACTTTCACTGCTTTGTTTTGATTGGATTTATTCTGTTTTGTTGAGTTTTAGTCTCTTTAAAATAAAATTAAAAAGAAAAACCTGCAGAGGGAAGGCTCACAGATGACTACAATATTTGCCTGGCTGTGAAAAAAGCAAAAATGTGAGATCCCAGGTAGTGGTCAAGGGAGTAGTGGAGAGCCAAGAGATGGACAAACTACCACCTTTGCTTCCACACAAATCAAGGAGGCAATTGTACCTTGAGTTCACCATGAAAACCTACAGTGGGCCACATCTGAGCACAGCTCTCAGCCGGATATAGATTCAGAGGGGAAACAACCCTCACTGCTTCTAGTAGGCAATTGTTTGGTCCTCAGGGGGAATTTGACTGCTCACTCCAGTGTACAGAGTGCTGTGGAGATGTTCTGAGTTAATGCTGTATCAACTGTGTAAAGGTTTTTATCTTTATTTTTATTTTGTTGCCATTTCCTCCCTTGTTTGTTTGATGTGTTATCTTGGTGGGGGTCTGTTTTCATTGGGATTTTTTTTTCTCTGTTTCTTGCTTCTTTAGTGGTATTGTTTCATTATTTCACTTTATATTCTTTAAGATTTTCCTTTTTGATCTGCTCTTCCTTTTAGTCCTTCTTTTTCACTTTCTTCCCTTCCTATTCTTTTTTCACCTCTCTTCTTTATTTTCTTACCTCTTTGTCTTCCCCTCCTCCTTTCCATGTAACAGGGGCCGGTACATGAGAATTAGAGAATAAAAATTAACCACTGCTATGACTTAATCCTATTCAAGGATATGTCAGTTAATGCTTAACAAAACTGAGCTTAGAGGAGCCAAATAAAATTATTTGCAAAACATTAATAAGTTTCAACAATCACAGTCTCCCTCAATCTCTAAATACACTTCCACTCATCTGCATACATTCTTCTGCCTACACAAATACTCTCTCAAACCCCCTCAACACTTGCCCTTTACCTCAACTACAAAAATAGTCTAACAGTCTGATTTCTTATTTTTCACCTTTTGACCTTACCTCTCTCTCTTCCCACTGACATAGTTCTTTGCTTTTCCCTTCCTCTCTCTTTTCCCCAACCCTTTGTATTCCTGATGAATCACAAATAGCAGTATAATATAGTCCAGAAGAGGAAATTCATGCAACAGCTACTAGATGATGTTAATACTAACCTATGGCTAATTAGAGTTAGAAAGAAGTTAGAGGTGAGCACACATGGAATGAAAAATCTACAGAAACCGTAACAGAAAACTTTTCAAGTATGAAGAAAGACTTCAAAATACAAATAAGTAAAATTTACAGAATGCCAACCATGATGGGGGAAAAAAACTTCCCATTACACATCATAGTCAAAATCTCAGATGTCCAGCACAAAGACACAGTCTTAAGAGGTGTCAGAATAAAAGCAAAACAATCACATATAGATAACAGCAGACTTTCTGCACAAAGTTTAAAGGCCAGAATTTGGAGTAAAGCACTCCAAATCATAAAAGAAAACAACTCCCAACTCAAACTAATATGTCCTGCAAAACTCTTTCAAAATTGCTGGAGAAATAAGAACATTCTGGGGGCAGAATGTCTTGAGAAATTTATCAACACCAAACCAGCACTCCAAAAAAAGATTCAATATCCTAGACAAAGCCAATAAAGCCAACAAAGCTGAAGAGTCAAATGGAGTGATACATCTAGTTAGGTGTTGTAGTCAGGGGTTGTGAGGAGAACAATTAGAGTCAAGTCATGGAATTTATATTATTTTTGATGATCACCCAGAGTTAACACAAGAAACTGCAGGAAATCTATCCACAACAGCAAAAACATACAATATTCAACCAAAGGCCTGAATCCCACAGCAAAGTCCTATATGAGTCCAGATAAAAACCCAGAGCTCATGACAATGCCTCCCACAAGTCCAACCGGAGGTCTAGAGCCCACAAGAAGGACTCACGCCAGTCTCTTTTATGGATCCATGCTGGGAAGGCCCAAAGGTCAATGGTGGAAGCTAGAAAGTCTATGCCAGCAGGCTGAAGGAACTGTGTTGGTCAGTTGAGGGTTCTACACTGGAGCCAAGAAGTCACACTCAAAAAAAGACCAGGGCTGCCCTGAAAAGTACCACAGCCATCCTCAATGACATGGAGGCCCTGAGCTCCTCCAACGATAAGCACAGTGGAGTACATGCCAGGAAGCCAGCGTGACAAGTTCATCCTTGGAGATTAAGCGGCACCTGTCTTTCCCTCCAGAGCCAGGAAGCAATGCTTGATGTAAGGACCAGAGCTTCTCCAGGAGAACCAACAGCTCAAACAGGAACACGTAGAACCCACAATGCCTCAATGCCTCAATGCCTCTCTTCTCCTTCTCCTCATCTCTATTCATGCTGGCAACTTTCTTCAGGTGGAACATCTATGGCTCAGCACTATGGTTACTTGATTCCACTGGCATTAAGTTGACCGCCAGTTTTTAATCTATAACACTAGGTGAGTATAGAAAAAAGAGAAAAATAAAGGAATCAATAATAGAAAAAGAAGACAATGAAATGAACAAGTCAATAACTCACAATGTAATTGGACTTGATTACCCCATTAAAATACACAAACTGGCAGACTAGATCATGAAACAAAGCCCAGTGATCCGCTATATTCAAGAAACTCATCTAATTCAAAAAGAAAGTTATAGATTAAAAAAAATCAAAGGATGGAAAACAATATTCCATGCACCAGAGCTCTGGAAGCAAGCAGGAGTAGAAATTTTATTTTCAAAGTAATCTTCAAGTTAAAATTGATCAGAAAAGATCAGTGTTTCCTGAGCTCTGCATCATGTTGGAACTTGGGGCACTGGGAGAACAGGCAACCAGGTTGCCTCCCTGGTAAGTGACTGGGGGCCTCACAAGCCACCACCACTCCAGGGCGAGAACTATCGATGTTTCCTGAGCTCTGCATCATGTTGGAACTGGGGGCACTGAAAGAACAGGCAGCCAGCTTGCCGCCCTGGAAATAGCTGGGGGCCTGCTGCTGTGTGGGCTAAGAATCAGACATTGATCCTCCCCCACCCCCACCCCCGTTAGCAAGTGGGAGCTGGAAGTCTGAGTATCTCTTGGGAGGATGAATGTATGCAATGTGGCAAGTAAGGGGTATTTCCTTCTACCACCTCTTTGAAGGCAAATTATTTTTATCACTGTTTTCCTCAGTTCTGATTAATGGTACTACTCTCTTCAATATTCTGTTTTTATAAGTTTGATATTTCCTTCCATTTTGCTCTACCTGATTGAAAGAACAGCTAATGTGAACAGAACAGGAAGTACTATTGTGCCTATTGCTGTTGTCCTGGTGACCTGCTGTGAGGTTCTGTGCCAATTTCACTGCACTGCCTCACATGGATTTGTTCTGTCTTGTTCTGCTGTATTTTGCTACCTTCAAAAAAAAAAGATAACAAAGTAACAAAATACCTCCAAAAAACTCCCAACTCCACCAAAGCTGATCCATGAGGCATGGATGAGGAAAAACTCAAAAACAAAGCAACAAATAAGATAGGGTGGTTAAAAAGTAAATAACAACAACAAAACAAGTCAGTAAGGCACTGAGCAGCCTAAAACAGGATATAACTAAACAGATAATGGACGTAAAAAGTATGTTTAAGTGTGTAAGATTGATAACCATGTTGCTAAATTTTTATTGAATCATTGAACAGAACTGTTTGCAGCCTCATTGTTTGAATGTCCACTTTATATGCTTTAATTTTGTAACTTGAACAACTATGTCTAAGAATATGTAATTTATCAACTAGTGATTTCTTACTGTTTATTTTTTTCTGAAATTCTGTATTGTTTCTACCCCTTTTTCTGTTTTGCTTTTTTTAATCTTTAAATAAAACTTTTTTAAAAATGACAACTATACCATGCTTTGGAGCACCCCCCACTTTCGTGCAGGAACCATTAATCAATCTGATCCTAAATTCCCTGAGCCATTTGCCAAACACAATCCAAAACAACAGCTTTTGTCTGTTTTGGGGGTACACAAAGGTCCCTCAACCTGCTGCCCTTGATGCTGATGGGCAACCGGTCACTCTCCAACGGAACATTCATCCACAATTTATCATCTTGGGAATCCACCCTACAGATGAACCACACCCGCTTTCTACACCACTCAAGTGCTGCCTGTGTTGCCTCCCCATTTCTTCTGCTCTTGTCCACAGGGCCTTTGTTCGACTGTGCCAGTAACGGGGCCTGCCATCTATCCAACTGCTGGAATGGCACTCCCTCCTTTATGCTAATTCTCCACACTCCCTCCGTGTTCTGGGTCCCCATAAATGTGACAAGCTGGGTAGCCCCTAGTCTGCCTCTTCAGCTCTCTCCCAGTGCCCTACAGGTGCGCTCCAAGAGGGACTTTGGTGCCTCTGCCCTCGCCGAGCTAATCACAGCTTTCCTTACAGCCGCTGCCGCAGGAGCCGCAGGCGCTGTCTCACTCACCCAATCAACAGTGACGGCTCAAGGACTCAGCAATCTATCCCAGACTGTGGCTGAAACCTTTCAGATACAACAACAATTAAACGTCTATACCCATATGGCCCTCCTAAACCTACAACAACAAATAGACCTTCTAGATGCTGAGCTTCAAGACCTCTGGCGCGTCGCCACAACTGTCTGCGACCACCGATACTCTAGGATGCTGCTTTGTATCACCTCAAAACCTGTCAACCTCTCAACTGTGCACCTCACACTCCGTGACTGGATACTTGGCCCCTATAACAGCACCTGTTGGAAACTATCACTTCAACTCACAAATCAAATACAAACTATTGACTCTATTCAAGCTCCTGTTCTGACTGACACTATTCTCACAGATCTTCTTCATAACCTTCAACATTTGTTCTCGCCAGCCAATCTCCTTACCCTGGGACTTCTAGGTATCCTAGGACTTTGTGGGTTGCTCATATTATACATGCTATACTCTCGTATCCAAATGTTGCTCTCCAACAGGCCATGATGGCATCCACACAATTGGCTTTAGTAAAATAAAAAAAATTTAAAAAAAGAGGGGAAATCTGTGGGGATTGGAGGTCCAGAGGTCTGATTGACGGCCATGGCAGAGAAGGTCTGAGCAGACTGAGACCTCCCATGTCCTTGGCAGACTGAGGGATTCGCCCTCCCTGCGCCGCCCCGCTCTGGCCTCGCCCCGCGACCTCCCTCCGCCTATCCCTCGCCGCTCCCCCCCACCCCGCCTCTCATCCACCATATATATCTCCAATAAAATTAGATCTGCGCTACCAGCCTGGTCTCCGGAGTGACTACCTCCGTCGCCAGTTGCCGCGGGCCCAGATCTTCCTTGAGGCTCCCAAGCCTCAAAGAAGCCCCCACTGGGCAGGCACATGCCCCCTGGTTCATCAGGGTGGTGTAATGCAGTGGCCGGCAGATGTCAGCATAGCTGTCATAGGCCATGGCAGTGAGCAAGCAGCACAAAGCAAGCAGTGATCACAAAGAAGGAAAATAAATGCAACTGGATGAAGCAGCTGGCAGGTGGAATGGTGGGGTGAGAGGATAGGAGATTGACCAGCATCCTGGGCACGATGGTGGTGGTGTAGAAAATCTCCACCAGGGAGAAGTGCCGAAGGAAGAAGTACATGGGGGAGTGGAGGGCAGGGTCAGCCAGTGTAAGGACGATGATCAGGGAGTTTCCCACCAAGGTGACCAAGTAGATGCAGGGCACGCCCCAAAACAGAGGTCCTTGGAGGGAGTGAAAACCTGAGAATCCCAACAGAATAAACTCAGTCACAACTGTGTCATTGTCACCAATCATGTCCCCAAAGTCAAACAGGAAGTGTTCAGGAAGACTCTTATGCACTAAAAAAGGCAGTCAGGTAAAGACAAGGGCTGTGACAGACAGATGTGGAAGTCCACAAGAACATCCCAACTCTCATGATCAGGATAGGTGATCACCTGGTCCATTGGTGAATTAATCCTAGAAAATGTCTCAGAGCAAAAGCAAGATAAGCCAGGGAAGTTAAAAGAAAGTGGCAGATCTTGCTTGAGGTCAAGTACTTGATGATCACCATGATAGATTTTCCACTCACACAGGGACTAGAAGTGAAGGAGTGGGAATGAAAGGACTGTGCTCCTCAAGAGTTGATTTAGAATTTGAGAAGAAAATGAGGATCAGACAGAGTAAATGAAGCTGGCAGAAAGAGACAGCAGTAAAAATGAACCCACCATGAGGCAGAACATGAGAGGGAATGATAGAGCAACTGCAGCACAGGACAGAAAGACAGGCATAGGCTCAAAGCACACAGTGGTCCTGTGAGAGGCCCTGTGGAGCTTTTAGCTGCAAAGAGGTCCCCAAGGCTCTCAGAATGCCCCTCCCCAGCAGCGCATCACAGCACCTCCATCTCCCCAAGAGCCTGATTCCCAGAGAAGTGGGTAAGAAGGGAAATCAGATAGGAAACAATGAAGAAGGGAGAAGGAAGTGACTTCTCAGTGCCTAAGTTCCTTGCCTGGGTCTGGAGTATCCAGGGTCCCTGAGGCAGGCCAAAATGGAGTTGGACTCTGGTTTTTGCATGACTGTCTGCATCTTATCTGTTTGCTGAGATAGGGTTGGTCAACTGGCTCTGCTACATCTCTTCTTCCTGCCTTCTAGGAAGTCAGTATGCACAGTGTTCTAACTCCCTGGTCCACTGGTACAAATGGGACTGCTTGTCCCAGTACCCCAAGGACTGCTCCTGTCCTGTCCATCTCTAGTATTACTCCCCAATTCCTCCCCAATGCCTTGTAGGCAGATCTTTAAAATATCTTTGCAACAGAGTTAATCCTCAAAGAAAAGAATTATGAAACAGCAACAGGTCTGACTCTTGGAAGAAATCTTAACCTCATGCAGGATTCTACCACCCCTCAGTGGCTGAGAGAGCTTAGTATTCTCTGATATAAAAATAAAAAACACTCTTAGATCTTCGTTGGGACTGATGAGACCCCACCCAGCATAAGCTGACAGAGGTGACCTAAGAGGATGTCTTGAGAATTAGTGGCTCAATAAATAAAAACCAAGAAAATCTACAGGTCCCATGAATGGTATGTATCAATTAAACTTGGAGGAATTTTTCTTCATGCTACAGGTTCATGTCCAATTCACTGCTCTGGGGAGATCCTTCTAATTCAAGACAGCCTGTGGTTTGTTTATGCCATCTTTTTATTTTATGACAGTTTTTAAGGATTTCAGCTGGGCACACACTAATAATATCATTATTCTGGAAGCCTAGAGCAGGAGGATCACAAGTTTAAGAACAGACAGAAAATTTAGTGATTTATCTTAGAGGTCCCATGACAATTATTTTTTTTAATAAAAGGAGAGTGGGAGGTTGGGGACTTAATCCATCACAAGGGCCCTCAGTTCAATCCCTACCTAATACCACACACAAAAATTTTTCCAAATAATTTATGTAAGTAGTTTTCCCTCAAGAAAAGGGAACACAACTCATCCCTCATTACTTTCAGGTTGTGCATGTTGATCTTCTTAAAAAAGGGAAGAAAAGCAACAAAAGAGCCACTTGACCAACATCACCTCAGCCAGTGACCAAGGTCAACAACTGCTGACAGTTCATCCCTTTAATGTTAACATGATGAAAACAGAGCAGATTGCCTTCCCAAAATGCATAAACTCAGGATAATCATGCAAAAAATACCAGACAAACTCCAATAGAAGAGCATCTCACAAAATAAATACCTGTCATTACTTCTCAAAACCATCAATGTCA